>DF365132.1:14740-37890 GCA_000787875.1 Solanum virginianum
AGAACTAAAGGAAATATGGTAAGCTTTGAAACCTTAAAGTTGCAAGTTAAGACAGTTTGATACTTAGAGTTGGATAAGTTTGAGACAACATATGCCCCTAAACGCCTTGAAAAACATAAAGAACCGTAAGTTTGACGAATTTCCTTGAAAGTATATATGATTTGGTCTGGCTAGAATAATTGTGGGTTCGATCTCAGATAATGTTTGTCCTTGCATATAAATATTGTGCTTGTGTTTGGAATTTATAGAAATGGTTTTATGCATATGACTCCTCACGACTCTATTCGTGCCTAATATGATTTTGTTCACCAGTTCCCGAGCCGGTTGTTATCGTGCGTATTATATTATATTATATATATATATATGTATATTCTGAAGTAGGTTAGATATGGCGGGTCAGTTTGCCCATGGACCGGCTTTGCTTAGTTTGGTGTAATAAGGAGCTGGGCTTGGGATATGTTGGCATTTTGACGTGTGAGTGCTGGGCCACAGTTCACCCCAGCTCACAAGTGGGTTCTGGGCCACAGTTCGCCCCGGCTCACTGATTGGCATAATGTCATTCTGGTATTATGATACGTGAGTGCTGGGCCTCAGTTTGCCTCGGCTCACCTATCCTATGATATGAGTGCTGGGCCTCAGTTCACCCCGGCTCACGAGTGAGTGCTGGGCCTCAGTTTGCCTCGGCTCACTTCAGCTACATTTAGGATTTGTGTCAGAGACTTTGGGATTTGAACTTTCTGGCGTGAAGCAGTGGATGGCGCCAGCTTGGAGGTCGCCATCGTTCCTGTACGACATGCATCTATTTGACATTTCGAAAAGAAAAGAAATATTTTAATGTTGTGTATGCGTTTGACCTCCATACTTCCGTTCTAAATAATTATTCCAGTCTGTGTTTTGGAAAGTAAGCACTTTAGCATTTTGGTTATGTTTCAAAGAAATATTTTAATGTTGTGTATGCGTTTGACCTCCATACTTCCGTTCTAAATAATTATTCCAGTCTGTGTTTTGGAAAGTAAGCACTTTAGCAATTTGGTTATGTTACTATGATTCTATTTCAGTTTGATATTTTGGAAAGACAAAAGCAATGTTCATTTGACATTTGTATATGAGTTTGACATCTATACCTCGGTTGGTTTATCATTCTGATTTATAGTTGTGATTTGTGAGTGCAGCAGTCTTCCCTGGCTCACTTACCTTATGTTGGTATTACATTATGGTAACTTCAAAAATTGGAAACCTTCTGATGCAGTCTTCCCTGGCTCACTTACCCTATGTTAGTATTATATTATGGTAACTTCGAAAATTTGAAACCTTCTGATGTTATGCGTGCTTTGTATGTTGAAACTAACCATGTTGGACATGTTTGGATATGCACTTTATCTCTGTACTTTGGATACGCAATTACAAATTAACTTTATACCTTCTGCCTTACATATTCGGTACATCTTTCGTACTGACCCCCTTCTTCAGGGGCTGCGTTTCATGCCCGCAGGTTCAGTCATACAGGTTAGCAGTGGTGACCTTGTCAGCCCGTGTATGTACATATGTATATGTTGTGATTCCTCTGTTGGTTCGCTAGACTTTTTCTATTTCAGGTGGCTAGTCAGTAATACAGAGGAAACTCTGCTAAAATTTCTACAAATGAATAGTGTCCATATATTGAATTTGGCTTAGTAATATTGTCTGGGTGCCCCAATCGGGTATCAGTCACGGTCCATAGACTGGGTCGTGACAATTTTGAACCATCAACAATCATAATACCACCATTATCAACCTCCTCCAACCTAACTCTCAATCTAGCCAACCGATGAACCTCCCTAGCCACCTCTTTGCCACCATTCTCAACATGAGTTAGGCTACCCATAGACACCCTACTTAAAGCATTGGCCACAACATTAACCTTACTGGAGTGATAATGCACACTCATATCATAATCCTTAAGAAGCTCTAACCACCTTCGTTGTCTCAATTTGAGATCTTTTTGGGTGAACACATATTGGATTCTTATGATCGGTAAACACATCAACATGTATCCATACAAATAATGACACCAAATTTTCAAAGCAAACACCACGGCAACCAACTCAGGATCATGAGTAGGATAATTCTTTTCATGCACCTTAAGTTGCCTAGAGACATAAGCTATCACCTTACCATTTTGCATCAAAACACTACCCAAACCAATTTAGAAGGCATCACAATACACAACAAACCCTTCCAACCCCTTTCGGTAGAGACAAGATAGGAGCGGAGACAAGCTTATCCTTCAAGGTTTGGAAACTCTTTTTACACTCCTTAGTACACACAAACTCAGCCTTCTTTTGAATCAACTTAATCATATGAGAAGCAATAGAAGAGAACCCATTAACGAATCTCCGGTAACAACTCGCTAAGCCCAAGAAACTTCTAATGTCCAATAGAATCAAAGGTCTAGGCCAATTTCTAATTACCTCCGTCTTCTTAGGATCCACCTTTATACTATCACCCAACACCACATGACCTAGAAAGGCAACCTCTTTCAACCAAAACTCACATTTTTCATATTTGACATATAACTTCTCCTCCCTCAAGATTTGTAGCATCACCCTCAAATGACTCACATGCTCCTCTTTACTATGAGAATAGAACAAGATATCATCAATGAAAACCACCACAAGCAAATAAAGGTAGGGTTTGAAGACCCTATTCATAAGATCCATGAAGATAGCCTGTGCATTGGTCAACCCAAAGGACATAACCATAAATTCATAGTGCCTATACCTAGTCTGGAAGGTCGTCTTGGGAATGTCACACTCCCTCACCTTCACTAGGTGATACCTGGACCAAAGATCAATCTTAGAGAAGTGACTAGCCCTTTGAAGTATGTCACAAGATCATCAATCCTTGGTAGAGGGTACTTATTCTTGATGGTGACTTTATTAAGTTGTCGATGATCAATACACACTTTGGGATTTGAACTTTTCCTTGGTAGAGGGTACTTATTCTTGATGGTGACTTTATTAAGTTGTCGATGATCAATACACATTCTAAGAGAATCATCCTTCTTCTTCACAAATAAAATCGGTGCACCCCAAGGGGATTGGCTAGGCCTAATAATAACCTTCTCCAACAAATCCTTTAATTGCTCTTTCAATTCCTTTAACTCCGTTGGGGCCATACGGTAAGGAGGAATAGGAATAGGTTGAGTGTCGGGAAGAAGATCTATGCCAAAATCTATTTTCCTTTCGGGAGGAATGTTGGGAAGCTCACTAGGAAAGACATCTAGGAACTTATTAACCACTGGAACTGACTCTGTGGGAAGGACTTTAGACTCCACATCCCTAACCCTCACAAGATGATAGAGCACCCTTTAGAGATCAACCTTTGGGCTTTAATGCAAGAGATAAACATACTCTTGACCACCCCATCATGACTCTCCCACTCAAGGACGGGCTCATTTGGGAATTGAAATTTGACCCTATGGGTTCTATAATCAATAGAGGCATAATATGCATGCAACAAATCCATCCCAAGAATGACATCAAAAAAATGTGACCCTACGGGTTCTACATTCAGTAGAAGTATACATGCAACCAATCCATCCCAAGAATGTCATCAAAATCCACCATATCCAACTCAATAAGATCACAAGGCAAAATTTTATGCAAAATGCAAACGGGACAATTTTGATAGACCTTTCTAGCAACAATAGATGCACCAACAAGAGTAGACACCTCATAAGACTCACACAATAATTCGAACTCAACATGAAACTTTTTGGCAACAAAAGGAGTAACAAAAGAAAGAGTGGGACCCGGATCTATCAATACATACACATCAAAATCAAAGACTTTTAACATACCGGTGACGACATCAGGCACCTCATCAACCCCTTGTCTCCCAAGTATCACATTGTTCCTTCTCTTCCGATCTCACACCCATAATCGACAACACTTTGTATACCTCGTCAATAAATTCTTGAGGGTCCCCATCCACTTTAGATCCATTGAACTCTGGCGAGTTCATCCTCATATAGTCTCTTACCCTAGAGTCAAATGTTGATGTAAGACTTGTTGAGCTAGTTCTTTCCACTAGACTTTTTACTTATTATATTCCTTTGAGACTAGATGATGAAATGTGCCCATTTACTTTTCTTTTGTCTTCCGCTGATTATTAGAGTTTATTGATTGAATGAATGTGATGAGGCCAAGTGATTCACTTGGGGACTAGTAATAGTCTCTGGGTGCCGATCACGTCTAGTGTACTCTTTCGGAGCGTGATAAAAACATTAAAGACGCAACCCTGTACCTCTTGCACTTAATGTCAGGAGAAAAGGAAAAGGCGGCAGTCAAAAGTTAAGGTAAGGCGCAAGCCGTCCTATGCCTTTACCTTTTTATTTTTTATTTTTTTAGTTAACGTTTTATCCATTCTTTTTTACCCTTTTTTTTTTATGTTTTGCTTTTCTTCTCTTTTCATTTTTATTTTATCATATAAGAAACATTATTTTTTTAATGTGTAATATATATTATAAATCATCAATTATTATAATTATAGTTATTTTATTTTTTAATTATTCAATTTAATAAATATGAATAATATTAAAGTTGAATGTATTTTTCACATAAATAAATAAAAAAAATTGAATTTTATTTGTGGATAACAATACTCTCCTTCATAATATTATATTATAGCGGTACTCATTTTGTTTTAATTTGTTTGTGTAATTTTGATTTGATAGAGTTTAATTAAAAAAAGTAAGGAAATCTTTCGGATGTTGTGATTTCAAATTAAAGATATGTCATGTATGTGCATGTATGAGATGTCTTATTTTTTGGTTATCTTAAACATATTATGTGAAAATTTAATTGAAGAAAGTATTTGTTCTTTGATTTTGTTAATTAATTTATTATGGATAATATATAGCTGTTAATTTTTTTAAAAAAAAACTACAGCAAATAAAATGCTGATAGTTTGTCTAATTTTTAAAAAATATTATTCACATATTTTATCCAAGTAAAGAAAAATTCTTTCTTATGACCCCAAAACAATTTATTTTTGAAAAGATTACTAGATTTCTTTTTTTTTTAAATTGGGGCTTAAAGAGGTACATTATTTTGATTTGTATAAATTATGTGATGAAATTTAGTAGAGATTAGAATTTATTTCATTCCATTAGAAAATGACATAAAATAAATATTTTTCTTTTTTTTAAAAAAAAAAAAGGATTGTTAGTTCAAGAATATAAGTGAGACAAAAAGATGAATTAGTAATGTTATTCACATTTAATAAAGTTCATAATTTTATATTTATTTATATGAAAAACAACTTTAACTTTAAAATTATCCACATTTGTTAAAATTGAATATTTTTAAATAAAAAATAAAGTTACTGTAATATATAAAAGTTGATAATTTGTAATATATATTACACATAAAAACATCATGCTTCTTATATGAAAGAAGAAAAAGAGAAGAAAGGTAAAACCTAAAAAAAAAAAAAAAAGCAAAAAATGGTAAGAAGTTAACTAAAAATATATAAAATGAAAAAAAAAAAAAAAAAAAGTAAGGCACACAGTGCTCACGCCTTACCTTAACTTTTAACAGCCGTCTCTTTCATTTTTTTCTTCCATCAAACAAGGACATTAAGTGCAGGAGGTAAGGTGCACGAAGGGTTGCGCCTTTACCATTGTGGCATTAAAAAGTTAAGTTACCTTTTGAAATTTTCAATTAATTTATTACCCTTTTGATTATGAACTCTTTATTTAAGTTTCTTAAAATATCCTAACCAAGATATTAGCACTCAAGTCTCATTAACATGTAGAATATATAGACAGAAAGGTTGGGGTGAGAATGATATAGTATTTAAAATTTTGATTTTGATAATAAAAAAAAATATTATTTTATAATCATATCAAATTAATTTAGTATCATTCGGTATTTAGATCCTAGGAAATCGATAATCATAGTTTGTTCAACTTTGACTTACATATATTCATATAGAGAATTATAACGTCTCAATAGTATCATACTAATACCTTATGTTGTTTGGTCATCCCACATCGGTGGGTGACAAGTTTGAAAGGGGATTTTCCCCCTATAAATTAAAGTGTAGTTTTAGGAATTGAAACACACCTCTCACTTGCCATCTCATCTTCTAAGACATTTGTTCATCTTTCTCTCTTGTAGTATTTCACTTGTATTTTTTGGAGTGAAATAAAATTAGGTCAGTTTTGACTGAGGACGTAGGTAAAAATATTTTTTATCGAAGCTCGTAAATTCGTTGTTCTTTTTATTTTTCCTCTTTTAGTATTCTTTAGCGGCTTTTATTTTTGGGTAGTAATTGTGAAATAATTACTCTTCTCAGTTCGCTTCCGCAACAATTGGTATCAGAGCCAAGGTTCTATCTGAATATGCTCTGTGGTTGCAGCATAGTCTGATCTTCCACATCAGAAAAGATTTTTTCTTGGGTTTGTATTGTCAAGATATTTTTTCTTAGTATGCTCTGTGGTTGCAACATAGTCTGAATTTCCACATCAGAAAAGATTTTTTCTTGGGTTTGTATTGTCAAGATATTTTTTCTTAGTATGCTCTGTGGTTGCAACATAGTCTGAATTTCCACATCAGAAAAGAATTATCTTGGTCTGTGTAGCCAACTATTAAATAGTATCTGTATTACAAAATGGGGGAGGAAAATAAAGAAGTATCCATCTCAGACAAGCCACAGGAGTCCACCTCAAGTGTCAATAACACGTCGTTGATATCTTTGCTTATATCAAGAATTCAGACAAATACGAAGTTTGCAGTTGAAATTTTTGACGGAACAGGACACTTTGGGATGTGGAAATGTGAGGTCGAAGATGTCTTTTTTTAACAAGGATTAAATCTTGCTCTAGAAGAATAGAAACCAGAAAATATAGGAGATGCAGATTGGAGATGCATCAACCGTGTTGCTTGTGGTATTATTCGGTCCTTCCTTGGAAGAGAACAGAAGTATCCATTCACAAAGAAAACTTTTGCTAGTAAATTATGGAAGGCATTGGAGGATAAATTTTTGAAGAAAAATATTCAAAATAAACTATACATAAAGAAAAGAATATTTCACTTCACTTATGTTCCTAGGAGCACAATGAATAATCATATCACTAGTTTCAACAAATTAGTTATAGATTTGCAAAATATGGATGTAACATTTGTTGATGGTGATCTAGCATTGATGTTGTTGGCATCCTTTCCTGATGAGTACGAGCACCTTGAAACTACTCTACTTTATGGGAGGAATGAAGTGGATGAAATTTCTCTTAAAGAAGTTTGTTCAACTTTGTATAGTTATGAACAAAGAAAGAAAGAGAAATAGAAGAACCAAGAAGGAGAAGCATTAGTAACGAGAGGTCGTTCTCAAAATCAAATGAGAACGAAGAAGGAGAGATCCAAGTCAAGATCATTCGAACCCAACAAAGATGAATGTGCCTTTTGTCGAGACAAAGGGCACTGGAAGAAAGATTGTCCAAAGTTGAAAAAGAAGGCCAATGGACAAGCTGTCATGGATTCAAATGTAGCTGACTGTGATGACTCTGATTTCTCACTAGTTACAATGGAGCTATCCACATCATCTGATGTATAGTTGATGGACTCAATTTGTAGCTATCATATGTGTCCTAATTGGGACTGGTTTGTTGATCTACAAGAAGGAGAATGTGGAGTTGTTCACACTGCAGACAATAGCCCTCTTATCGTATATGGTGTTGGTTCAATCCGATTAAACAATCATGATGGATTGTGTAGAACATTGACAGATGTTCAATACATACTAGATTTGAAAAAAAAATCTTATCTCTATAGGAGCCCTATACTCAATGGAGTTCAAAATCACTGCAAATAATGGAGTGATGAGAATACGCTCTGGTGCGCTGGTGGTAATGAAGGTTATTCGAAAGGACAACAATTTGTACCATTATCATGGTAGTGCAGTTATTGAGAGAGCAGCAGTAACATCCAGTGTTCACAAAGAGGCAGAGGCAACCAGGCTATGGCATATGCGCTTGGGACATGCAGGAGGAAAATCCTTGAAAACCTTATCAGATCAAGGATTGTTGAAAGGTGTTAAATCTGGATACTTGAATTTTTGTGAGCATTGTGTGAAAGGAAAGCAAACAAGGGTTAAATTTGGAACAACTATCCATAATACTAAAGGTATTTTGAATTATGTTCACTCTGATGTTTGGGGTGCTTCTTAAACACCTTCATTAGGTGGGAAACACTACTTTGTAATCTTTGTTGATGACTTTTTGACGAAGGGTGTAGATGTATACGAAGAAGACTAAGGATGAAGTGTTGGGAATCTTTCTCAAATGGAAGACGATGATAGAAGCTAGAATTGACAAAAAGATTAAGTGTCTTCATACAGACAATAGTGGAGAATATAAGAATGATCTTTTCCAGAAGGTTTGTGAAGAAAATGGCATCGTTAGACATTTCATAGTCAGAAATACACCATAACAGAATGGAGTGGCAGAACGTATAAATCGAACTTTGCTGGAGAAGGTTCGGTGTATGTTATCTAACGGTGGCTTGGGCAAAGAATTTTAGGCTGAGGCAATAACATGTGCGTGCCACATCATAAATCATTTTCCATCTGCTGCAATTGGTGGGAAGACATCATTTAAAAAATGGTATGGAAAACCTGTTGGGGATTATGACTCTTTACATATATTTGACTCAATTGCATATTATCATGTGAAAGAGTCAAAATTGGATCCAAGAGTTAAGAAGGTTATCTTTATGGGAATTGCTTCTGGAGTCAAAGGATATCGCCTATGGTGTCCAGAGACAAGAAAAAAATATTCAGCCGAGATGTTACTTTTGACGAATCTACTACGATGAAAAAGGATACAGATGAAGCTACAAAAGTAACTAATAGTGCTTCAAAGCAGGTGAAGTTTGAGGAAAAAAGTTATTTTTCCTCCACAAAAGGCAGATAAAGAAATAAATGACGATTTGGAAGAAGAGCCAGCTGAGACGCAGGTTCCAACTCAGGAATCTAAACAACAACTTGAGTCAATAGCAACCCATAAACCCAAAAAAACTGTGAAGAAGCTTATGCATCTCATAGAGACGATGGCATCTGCAACCTCAGTCATTATTGATGACATTCCAACCACTTATAAAGAAACTATCCAAAATAGTGAAGAAAAGTGGAAAGTTACAATGAATGAGGAAATAAAGTCCCTTCATCAGAATAATACGTGAAAATTGGCCAACCTCCCAAAGGGCAAGAAAGCAATTGGGTGCAAATGGGTATATGCAAAGAAAGAAGGATTTCACTATACATAAAGAAAAGAATATTTCACTTCACTTATGTTCCTAGGAGCACAATGAATAATCATATCACTAGTTTCAACAAATTAGTTATAGAATTCACTACAAAGCAAGATTGGTGGCCAAAGGATATGCACAAAAGGAGGAAATTGATTATAATGAGATATTTTCTCCAGTCATGAAACACTCCTCCATTAGAGTTTTGTTGGCTTTGATAGCGTAATTGGATTTAGAACTAGTTCAAATGGATGTAAAAATAGTGTTTTTACATGGTGATTTGGAAGAGAAAATCTACATGACTCAGCTAGAAGGATTCAAGGTTGCAGGAAAAGAAAACATGGTGTGTAAATTTAAAAAATCTTTGTACAGATTAAAACAATCTCCAAGACAATGGTATAAAAGATTTGACAAGTTTATGCTGCGGCAGAAGTACGTGAGAAGCAAATATGATTATTGTGTGTATTTGCACAAGCTTAAGGATGATTCTTTCATATATCTTCTCCTATATGTTGATGATAAGTTAATAGCTTCCAAGAATTTAGGAGAAATTGAGAAGTTGAAATCTCAACTAAGGAGTTTGAGATAAAGGATTTGGGAGATGCGAAGAAGATTCTTGGCATGAAGATAACAAGGAACAGACTTTCAAAGAAACTTTGTTTATCTCAGAAAGAATACTTGAAGAGGGTGCTAGATCAATTTGGTATGGATGAGAAAACTAAACCAGTTAGCAATCCATTGGCTCCCCATTTTAAGCTTAGTACTGATATGTCGCCAAAGGATGACGTCAAAAAAGAATATATGTCAAGAGTACCATATGCTTGATATGTCATCAAAGGATGAAGTTGAAAAAGATTATATGTCAAGAGTGCCATATACAAGTGTTGTTGGTAGCTTGATGTATGCAATGGTTTGCACAAGACCTGACATTTAACATGTTGAAATTGTGAGTAGATATATGCATAATCCAGGAAAGGAACATTGGCAAGCTGTGAAATGGATTTTGCGGTATATTTGTAATACCGTGGATGTTGGGTTAGCTTTTGAGCAGGAAGAAAATTTGTGTGTAGTTGGATATTGTGACTTTGACTATGTTGGTGATCTGGACAAAAGAAGGTTGACTACTGATTATGTGTTTACTTTTGCAAAAGCACCAGTTAGTTGGAGGTCTATTTTACAGTCAATAGTTGTTTTGTCTACAACTGAGGCAGAGTATATGACGATTACAAAGGCTGTGAATGATGCAATTTGGCTTCAAGGATTGCTTAAGGAACTTGGTATCAGACAAGAAGCTATTACAATATTTTGTGATATTCAAAGCGCTATTCAATTAGCGAAAAAAATCAAGTTTATCATGCAAGAAAGAAGCACATTGATGTTCGGTATCACTTCATACGAGAAATCATAGAAGAAGGTGGAGTCGTAGTGCAGAAAATCAAGACTACAGAGAATCCTGCTGATATGCTAACAAAAGTGGTGACTACAATCAAGTTTGGACATTGTTTGAACTTGATCAACATTGTTGAACATTGATGTTCAAAAGTTGAAGACACAATTGAAATTTGTTATTGAGAGAATTGAAGATGTGAGATGACCAAGGTGGAGATTTGTTGTTTGGTCATCCCACATCGGTGGGTGACCAGTTTGAAAGGGGATTTCCCCCTATAAATTAAAGTGTAGTTTTAGAAATTAAAACACACCTCTCAATTGCCTTCTCATCTTCTAAGACATTTGTTCATCTTTCTCTTTTGTAGTATTTCACTTGTATTTTTTGTAGTGAAATAAAATTGGGTTAGTTGTGTCTGAGGACGTAGGCAAAAATATTTTTTACCGAAGCTCGTAAATTCGTTGTTCTTTTTATTTATACTCTTTTACTATTTTTTAGTGGCTTTTATTTTTGAATAGTAATTGTGAAATAATTACTCTACCCAATTCGCTTCTGCAACACCTTAAACATGTAAAAATAATTTTAAGAAAAGTACAAGCATGTAATTCTCTTTGTTGATCAATTACATCAAATGGACATTTTTGGTCAAAGTAGAATAGCCAAAGTTTCAACGTCTGAATAATTAATTTTGTAGTAGTTCCATTTTATATATTAGTTAGTATAGTAATATACTCCACATATGAACTATACATTTTGATATGCCATATTTTAAAATTCTTCTTATAAATATTGAATTTCCATATTTAGCATAAGATCCTGAATCCTAGAGCAGGAAGTAGAGAGAGAGTTGGGCTTAGAGCCAGGTAAGCATGGCGATGGCAAAGATAGAAGAAGAGATGCCTGGTTGGCCTATGCTCACATTCCTATTTAATAATTATTTATAAAAGAGAGACAAAGGGTCCTTCCTTGCCAGTCTGTAAGACACTCTTTTATTTTATCTAAATAGGATGATAATGACTACAAATTAAGCCTTCTTCCAATAGATACCCTTTTCCTTGTCTCCGTCATCTTCAATCATGAGTCTTTTTGGCATTGGAAACAGGTAACTTTTCTCTCACTTTGGTTTTTTGGATTATGACTTGTTAACTTCAAGAAAATTCCCTTTTGTTTCATATGATCATTTCAGAAACCACAAGACTTTTCGTCCTAAAAAGAGTGCTCCATCAGGAAGCAAGGTTAGAATTTGCTCTTCCACTTGTATTTTTTAATCACCTCTTAGTTTGCAAGTAGCTAATTAACCTTTCTTGTTATTGCTCCGATAATTCAAAATGCAGGGTGCACAACTTAAAAAACACATTGATGCTAATTTAGGTAGTGGAAACTTGAAGGAAGCAGTACGGCTACCACCTGGAGAAGATCTTCACGAGTGGCTTGCTATAAATAGTATGTTTTCCATTTGTAGGAACATTGCTATGCTAAATTAGCAACAAAATATTTTCTTTGTGCGTCGGTAAAAAAAACATGCTTCAGAAGACAAATAAGTTGATTTATCAAATGATTGGGCTCTTTATATGATACCTTGCAAAGTTCCCCTTTGTTGATTTTCTCTACTTGTTTGTGTTTTTGGATGGCTGATGGAGTGTCTATAACTTAGATCCAATCAGGTTATAAATAATTGCAGATAGATAATTTGACATTAGGCTGTTTTAGAATATCTCTTGTCGCGACTTGTGAGAATGTGGATTGACTTCGCTTGGTCCGTAACTTCACCTTGGCCTGCAAACATTTACATATTGGCTTTGTGATGAATCTAAACTTTTGGTATTGACAGAACCACAAATTTCTGTCATATAGCCATGAAAGTGGTACAAATTTTCTCTGTAAGTTTTATCGAGGAATGATTTTCTTTCTAGAGGTTCTCTCGACGCTTTTGTACCATGATATTGACTCAATAATAAGGATATATACTGCTTTCTAGTAACTTTTGGTGTCCCTTTGTAACATCTTTTGTTGAATTTTTATCCCACAACCTCCTCTCTTCAATTTGTAGCATAAAACAGAATATCCTTTGAGATTAGGTTGTCTGGTGTATGTGTGTCTCTATATTTGCTCCAAGTACTCAATCCGGATGTTGTGCATCCATCCATCTGATGATTTTTGGATATCGTAAGCACATTTCTGTTGATCCTAACTTTTTATCTCTCTCTGTTCCTACAGCTATTGACTTTTTCAACCAAGTGAATATCTTGTATGGCACTCTCACAGAATTCTGCACCCCGTTGAGCTGTCCAACAATGTCTGCAGGGCCAAAGTAGGTTTCTCAATCTGTTCACTTTGTGGTAGATCCTATTAGTTTATTAAATACGTAAATAACCACTGTAGATATGTTACACCACAATGTTATCCATCATGATTGAATCTGTTTGCTTAGAATGGAGTTAAAGAGGACTAGACCCCTCTAGGTATAATTTTCATCAAAAGAGAAGGTTATTACCCATTAACTTTGCAAAATTTTAAACTGGTTATACCTGTCCATATCTTATGCCAAACTCGATTCCCAACTGCTATAATTATTTGGGATTTATTGTCCCAAAAAATTTAGCTCCTATCTATACTTAAGTTTTCGATTTTGTGTGTCTGCAGAGACTCTCTGAAACTGATATTACGTTGCAAATATCCCCAACCAATAAAGTAGAGAAACAACCCCTATTCTAGGATTTTGGTCACCAACATAGGTCACTCGTGGTCCATTCTTCTTTTTGAAAATTATGCCCAACACGCCAAGTCTTGGCTTCTATATGATATGACGGAACATACTGCAGAGAAGCCAATGTCCAAAGAGAGTCAATTGGTAACTATGATATGATAGAACATACTGTATAGAAGCCACAACATGAAAATATGATGGCAATAATACAAAGCCCTTGAATTTTCCTCCTCATTTGACCAACATGTTTGGCATTACTTATTTTGGTTTATTAATCATGACACTATCAGGAAAAGAAGTTTCATCGTTCCTTGTCTATATTAGCTAAACCCTCCCAAGGAAATATGAGTTAAGTGAAACTCTTCAAGTGGAGGAGGATAGCATATCCGTAGATCATAAGTACGATAAACCTCCTCTTGAACAAAATATAAAGTAATGACAGATCAGATTGTCCTCATCCTGTCAATTTGACTTTAAAAGCACCCATTTAGAGTTGCATTTAGGATGAGAGGAAGGGATGAGAAAGTTGTTTTAAGAATTGTATTGCCCAGCTACGGAACTGCTAGAAGAATGGCATGATAGCCACGATGTTAAACAAAATTCCAACTTTTGTGTCACATAGTTTGGTGATATCAGACTGAGGAGCTGTTGAACAACCTCCTTCCATTACGATTTTAAGTCCTGAATCGATACTCAATTGCGCTTTATCTGCAGTTGATCTTCCCCAGGTCCTTGCAACCTAGTGACAAGCATCTTGGACATTTTTTTTGCATCTCAACAAATCGGCATGTGATGGTGATTCACAGATTTAGGGAGGACAAAGTAAAAGTGCATTAATTGTTTATTTGGCTAACCGATTTTTGTTTTTGGATGAATCAGAGTAGTTCATTAATTGAAGTATTGAACACGGTGACTTTGTGTGTGAAAAAATGAGTGGCTGGCTTAACCACCATTATGGTTCAAATGGAAAATTTCTTCTTACACGAAAAAGTTGATGAAACAAAAAGAATATTTTGGACTATCTATATCTCTCACTATCTTCTATTTTACTCATTGCAAACTGTCACAAAATGCATAATGGCTTCAGGTTGCCTTTCTTTCTTTATTGATCTTATGATTCCTCCTATTTGTAATTGTCTCTTACAGTCTTCTTGGTATTATTACTATAACATTGGGTAGCGAAAATGCTAGATTTTATACATGTGTAGTGAATTGCAACAAAGCAGGACAGTTGTTTTCTCAATTGTCTACTGAATACCAACTCATTACCATTATTACTCTCTTCCTAGAGTCATCTGTCATCAATATTGCATTCGTCACAGCACACCAGTGAAAAAGGCTACCTTCTTCAGTTCTTTGGTATCTCATACTTTTCTTCTGCCTACATCATTCCCTATATAAACCCTGTGAAACGATTTAATAACTTAAAACAACTTCGCCCACTTCCCCTCCATCATCCTATTCTCTTCTTCATTCCCTACAAGCCATTCTATGTTTCTATGGAAAAACTCCTGTGGCTTTTTCATCGGCATGCCACCACAAGAAAATGGGTAGTCAAACCATAAGTAGATTGCCTTACTGGAATAAGTTGTGGTACTCCAGTCTCTGGCAATTGGCAGGGCTGATACATTTTTTGCGTATAACTTTTGGCACGTACGAGTATCGTTGGGCTGATGGAGTTAATATAAAGAAACCCATAGAAGTTTCTGCTCCAAAATATGTGGATTATTTGATGGGCTGGATAGAAACTCAGCTAGATGATGAATCAATTTTTTCCCAAAATCTTGGTGGGTAGTCTCTCTTTATGTGTGCATATTACTCTGATCAAAATTTCTCAATTTCATGTCTGATGAATGTTATGCTACAGGTGTGCCATTTCCGTCTAACTTCCAAGATGTTGTGAAAACAATATTTAAGCGATTATTTCGTGGATATGCTCACATTTATGATTCACATTTTCAAAAGATTATCAGTCTAAAGGAAGAAGCTCATATGAATACCTGCTTTAAGCACTTTGTTCTGTTCACATGGGTAAGTTTATACTAGTGGAACTATTGATTTAATGCATTTCATAAATTTGTAGTGCATCATATATCTCTACAAGTAGAATGTAGTTAGCGTAGATTGAGGAAAAATGATGCATGCTCTTGCTTGACACAGGAGTTCCACTTAATTGACAAGGCAGAGCTTGTGCCTCGCTATGAGCTCGTTGAGTCTATTCTGCAGCTTTAGTGTGATGGTGCGATTCAATTCATTTTCTACAATTAGTTTTGTTTCTTTCATCATTCATTGATTAGTTTGCGTGAGGAGAATATGGTTGATGATGGACGGAAAAGCCCAAAAAGTGTGGCAACCTGTCCGAGCCTTTGAGGATTTACCCATTTCTAAGAACTTCCACGGTTTGATGTTGAATTCTACCACCTTACTTGCATCCTCTGTAATTGAAGAATATACTTTACAAGTTTGCCCTCCTTTAGTGTGTGTGTGTGTGTGTGTGTGTGTGTTTTACTGTAAAGAAAATGTCATCGTCTATATCTTAGCTCAAAGACTTTATTTGAGGAAAAGCAATAGTAGTTATATTTGGAATTTGGAGGTTAACTAAGCTTTATCCGGCTATGGATAATGCTGTTTGAGTTCCTTTTAGTGCATTGTAATCACCCATTCATTCATCAAAGTGGGTTGTGTTGTACTGATGAGACTGCTTCACCTTTAACTAGAGGTCTCATATTTGATCCCGAAGAAAATCTTGTTGGGAGCCACTACCAATGGGCCTTGCAATGCGAGTAAGCCAAGGCTCCGGCTCCAGACACCAGATCGAAAACAAATAAAAAATGCAATTACCCATTCAAGATTACAATAAAAGGCATTCATATGTGCTGCGCCTCATGGGTTTGCTATATCCTGCAACCACGCAGAATTGGTAAGAGCAAGACCTTTGACCCCGGGTTTAAAATTGAAGTTTTGCAGCAAGGAACATAAAGACGGCCGGAATTTTCAATCTTATACTTTTATAAGCAGGCCTCTTCAATAGAAACAATTAAGTTTCACTCTCAAACAAGTTAGAGCCAACTATATGAATCTTCAGTGACAACGTCACTGCATTTAAGCTCCTCTCAAGCAATGTTTTATTAACAATGTAATTTGGTCATTTGTATCTCAAGAAACAATACATTCTATATCAACTACCCACAAACCTTATGATTTGGCTCTGCAGGGTGCATATACTGCCGTATGTAGATATTGGCAGCACCATCCTCCTTGCCAAGAAAGTACAGTGGAAAATGTCCAATTAACAAGGACTAATGTCTTTGATGGTTGAATGGTATACTTGACTCTGCACCAGCAACAAATGGCTGAAATTTGACCTTGATGGTTGACATATAATACAAGTCACCTGTTTCTAAACGGGGAGAAGTCCCAGTGAGATGAATTCTTTAGTAGAGACTCAATCCGCATGCTCTTAGAGCCATATGCATGGCAATACCTCCCATAGTGTTGCAAGCTGAACTCCTAGAAGATCAAGGGACTAAGTACTTAGTGTTCAAACTTCATTATCTGTGGGTTTTCTCTCGCATATACAGCCAGGAAGGGGATTAGCATAAAAGCTCTCTTCCAGCTTTGGGAATTCACCTGGCTCTCTCACATAAGGAGCCCCAGAACGAGTCTCATGAAGCTTTTTTACTTTGGAGCTGAATTTCTTCCACGAGATCTTACCATTATCAAGTTCATCAACTAGCTTCACAAAATTCATCCTGCAAAAGGATGATTAGACTCAAAAAGTTAGGTTGACGGAAGTACTTAGATTTGAGAATATTGCGTACTCGTAGTTTGACAACAGAAAATCTGTCTTAGCCAGATAACAAGGGAATAGGCAGATGGCATTTGGCAAGAATAATTACCTGTCCGGATTAATAGTCTTCTTGAAGTTCTCAAAGCGCCTATGACCTTGTACTGCCTTGGCCATATTTCCATCATATGTGTAAACGAAAACATCACTCTGAAGAGCAACAACATAGTCCAAACCAGCCAGCATATTTTGGTGATTCTCAAAAGGGTTCAGTTCCTCCTCTGTTGAAAGAGTTGAATGGGAAAATATGTTCGGGAAATTCTCAAGAAGAGGTTGCATGCTTCCATTCCCATAAGCTTCACCAGCCACCAAGTAAATCCTCGTACTGGATGGGAATCCCAGCCCCTTAAGCAGAAGGGCAGTCTCCCTGGGAGTCAATGGGCAACCACCTAGCTTTCTTCTTTCTGCACCATCAATATCCTTTTCCTTCCAATGGCTGACCTCATAACGCATGCTACGGAGTTCTTCATCCTCTTCTGCTGTCAAATTATGACTGCAGCCTGTAAAAGCAAGCATATCCTTCTCGTATCTGCAAGTAGCATCATAAACTGCTTATGTGAAAAGAGTTCAGAAATAACAGTTTTAGCAGGAAGACAAAATCAAATTTATAGCAAATGCCTCTGCTAAGATAAGACATCAACATTATAAATTGTGCAATTTACCATCCAAATGACTTATATCCATCAAGATAATTGAGAAATAAATCGAAGTACATTTATCTGATATACAACTCTGCAGTTACAAAAAAAGTTCAGTCAACGCCATTGCTTTTACAGTGCAACGGTCCTATAAGATTAGAAGTAAAACTAAGATAAATAGATAACTGTGTCCAATTAAAGCATCAAACTATGAATATTGATCCTGCAAAAATAATGAACTAAAAATTATATAACTTTCTCAGATAACTTCGTCACCTAGTTAATTTACAGAGGTATACAGACAGCTAACACAAGTGCAATGCTACATAACAATACAGGCATGAAGTGATATAGTTGCCATTTTTTTAATGTATTTTGATTCAAATGAAAAATCAAACTAAGCTATTATAATGAATGGCATGTCTGGTATACCAACTGGCCTGAACCTTTAACTGAAAAAGTGGCATCCAGAAGTTTTCCCGCTCCTTTTTATCCTTAGAGATGTTCGACTCGGATTATTAGCATTTTATAACCCCAGCATTAATCAAAAGTAATGACACAAACAATTGGAATTGTATGTAACTACAGCTATGAGAGAAAGAGGCAGCAACTGACCTTAAATGGAGAGCAAGATAAGGCTTTCTATCTTGCCGCATCCTCGAAACCAAAATCCTTCCCAAATTTTCAATGGGAGCTGAGTATTTTAGTGCTTGGTAATTTACACGGCATCTCAGCTTCTGAATAGAATCAGGTATCCCGTTGTTGGCTATTCGAGAATCAGTGTGAGTAATATACATTACTTTGTGCTGCTTCAGAAGAGGGAGGATCTCTGATTTATAGTAACTAATCTGATCAAATTAGAGAAGCATGTAAGAATGGCAGATACTCATCACCACACCATGACTTGGAACCCATTGCTAGTTTCATACTTCACTAAAAGGAGTACTCACAACCATGTCAAAAATACCCATATAAATCAGTATATTTTACCTTAGACCAGGATATAGGTGTTTTGTTAAAAGGCTCAGTTCCAGCAAATTCTGGTGGTAGTGCCTCGACAATGTGGATGTCATCCTTTAGAGTTTCAATAAAGTGCTGCCAATCGAAAAGATCTTTGAAGCCACTGCATTTAGGAAACAAAGATAGAGATCGACTGAGCCAAGGAAAAAACAATCTTTTATTATCACTTAAATCAAAGATGAGATTATTCTTTGGCTGCAAACACTGTCAGTTGGACTTATTAATATCTAGCAAATCAAGAGCTGCATGTTTGCATTACACTGATTAGCCAAGTTTAGAACGCTAACCCAAGTCTTCTATTTTTTGTAGCTACTTTGGCCACTCTAATGAGTGTTGAAGTAGGCTGCATATGGTTGTTTAGCTTCATAAGTTAAGATGACCAATGTGTACAGGTAAGGTGCACTGGCACCCATCTACTTCTGCTGCAACTATGTTCTTCACATATAGGGATGGGCTGGTGGCAAATGGACGGGTAGAACACAGGTGCAAAAAGGGTCACAATTCAACCCACCCATATTTAAGCATGTTAAAAATTAGGGTTATAAACAGGCTGGATAAAAGATAGATGGGCTTCACCCATTTTTAATAGGGGTAGTGAAAACTTCTGCTGTTAGATTTTATACATAACCAAATATGAATTAATATTATTTTTCTTAATAGTGAAACTTTGATGATAAATGTATTTTAAAAGTAGCACATTTGAAACAATTAAAATATGTCCGATGAAGGTACATCAGCGTAATCCTACTAGAAAATTAGTAATATTATAACCTTGAAGACTCACTATTATATATTGTTAGTATTTCTATACAATTTTCCAACTTGATGCTACAATCTTTTGATGAACTATTTAATTTTTGTAAAGCTCAAAATATGATTTTATTCATTATTACACCAAAATCAATAAAAAATTTATTCAATTTGGATTAGAAAAATAGGGTCTATGTTTTAGGATGCAGATAGCAAAAAGCTATTGGTAATTGCTTTGGAAGGGGGGAGTACGACAATTGGACATGCATGCAACCTCAAAGAGCTAGTACAACAACATACCCAGTGAACTCCCACTAACTGGGGTTTGAGGTGGGTAGAGAGGTTGTTTCCAAAAGAACCTCGGCTCAAGTGCATCAGACTCAAGTAAAAGGAGAAGAAACAATTAAGAAAACATACTTGATAATAAGAAAAACAATGTAAAGTCTTAAAAAAATGACAACAAAATTGACAAAATTGTGTCGTAATCAAAATACTAAATACAACATATGGCAGGAACTACAATGAGTACGACTAGTACTAAGACAAGCACTAACAAGCCTAAACCTATGCACGACAAGACAACACTTCACCCTACTAACCTTCTATCCTAATATGTGACGTCCACTAGCGATGTCCTTGTAATATGAAGCTTCGTTGAGTCCTGTCTAATCACCTCTCCCTAATACTTCTTCGTCCTACCTCTACCTCTCCGTGCAACCCCTACCACCAGCCTCTCACACTTCCTCACTGGAGTGTCGATGCACCTCCTTTGCACATGACCAAACCATCTCAACCTCACTTCCCTCCTCTTGCCCACCATAGAGGCCCTCAAAGAGCTAATAATGGCATATATTTCCTATAATACACCAGTACAAACTATTTTTAAAATGAACGCAAAGACTCTTTAAAAGTACAAACAGAAGCAAATGTAGAAATAACAACTAACATAAAGCCCTCAAAAATCTCAAGAGTGACATGCTGAAATCAAATCATAACTAATTAGCTATGTAGCAGTGAGTGATTTAGCCGCAGCCAACCCAAATCAGACCCGTGAATAACCTGTGAGTTACCAATATTTGCACAGCTAAAATATGGGTCGAACCCAAATTTTACCCATTATCAACATCACTCACTCAACCTATTTAAATATGGCGGGTAAGTCAAATCGGGTTCATTTTGCTGTCACTATTTCATGCACATAACTTTTTAAGATGTCTCCATGTGGCTAAAGACACCCCCACAATATTTAGAGATGATTGGATGTGCTCACTGTAGCCAAGACTCAAAGTTCTGGAGGGTAACCCACCAGCTCCTTTGAAATAAGAAAATCATATCTTTCCCCATCTTACGACTCCCTTCCTTTTCTTTTCTCTTCTTTTTTTGACAAGGTGACTCTTCCTATTGTTTTCCCTTTTCTTTTCTGCTTTTCTTCAATATTTGTCATATTTTCCTTTTCACTCTCTGTTTCCTTATCTTATTTCTTTAGTACAACTGATCTTACTCTATCTTTCGTTCTTTTTTATTTGATACTGAATAATCTGTCTGGAGCCAACTCCTAGGATCAATGGTAGCCTTCAAAACTCGAGAATGATGGGCCTTCCCCTCTACCCTTCTAAACTTAAATACTAGGGTCTAGGCTTAGTGAGTTTGGCATAGGGCATGAACTTGTGATCTAAGCCTCAAATGCCTACCTTTGCCAAATGAATTAAGCCCTGTGTTATGCCTTACAACAACTACACCTCAGTCCAAAATATGTTGGGATTGGTTGCGTAAGTAAGTTTTTAAAAGAAGAGAGAGAAATTGATGGTATAAATTGTTGAAATTTGACCTGCAACGTGGGTATAATTAAGATAAAATCTCTTATGAAATGGAAGTTAGCATTTTTTTCCTATGACGGCATACAATGAAATTTCAGTTTTAAAAATTGGACTTTAAGAACTTAATAAGGTTAGTGGGTGGAATTTAAATACATTACTTTCATATTGTGTTAAGCGGCTTCCCCTATGGTATACGGGCTACAACAACAACAACAACAACAACAACAACAACAACAACAACAACAACAACAACAACAACAACAACATACCCAGTGGAATGCCACAAGTGGGGTCTAGGGAGGGTACAATGTACGCAGACCTTACCACTACCTCATGAAGTAGAGAGGTTGTTTCCTGGGAACCCTCGTCTCAAAAACCCATAAGCAGAATAAACTAGATATGACAAAAAGTAAAAGAAAGGGAACAACAAAAAAATATGGTATACAAGCTAGATTTCTCAAAAAATTATATTGCACACACAATTGTTACCCAACAAAAAGAGAAAAGCAGACACCTATTAAGTAGCAACCCGAGGATAAGACACCATCAACTGCCTTAACGGCTTGTATCTTAAAGGAGATCCTCCAAAATCGAAATTGTGATGCTGATGTTAACGTTTCTTTCTTACCACTTCTGTTTTAAGTTTCCCAAAGTGTCACTGTTACAAGTCAACTGATTTCTCGGCTAATAAGCCTATAAGAAATTGAGTACAAGGCTCATTCTTTACAGTCTTCATTTGAGGAAGGATTTTTTCCGTCATTTCATCCTTCATAAATCATGCTTTTTAACTCTAGATACTCAACATGTATCCAAAACTGATTTATCAGTCTCAGCCCTGGAGCTATGCTTCCATTCAGTAACAAGCCACTCTCTCTCTAATCATGAGCATAGTTGTGTAATGTCTATCAAGAAAAGTTGCTATAAAGGATAGCAACCGCAGTCAATTTTTTTTGATGAAATAAGATGTATTAGAAAGGCATCAAGAGGATGCAGATTACTTACACATTTAACATGGCTAACTCCGGAGAACAAAAACACCTATTTAATCAGGGAGTTAGCCACGAGCAAAAGAACAGTCTCTAAGCCATATTGAGGGAGCTAATGAGATCTAAGAGGGGTAATACATCATTAACAGAGGATAAATTGCTCCAATGGAAGAGGTTAATAAGGCAAAAGGACTTCAAACTGCTAATTGGAGTTGAGATACCATCAAAACATCTGAGATTCCTTTCCTTCCAAATGCACCAAAAAATACATGATGGAATCATCTTCCAGGTCTTCTTGATGGGGCTATCGACTTCTCTAAGACTCCAGCTTTACACAGCTTCTTTGACACTCTGAGGTGCAACCCAGTTGATACCAGCAATTGAGTTGAACACATTCCAGAGGGCTGCTGCCACTGGACAGTGCAGAAACAAATGATTCACTGATTCCAGGCTATTGAGGCACATGAAGCATCTGTTTACTAGCTGAAGTTTCCTCCTATTTAGGTTGTCCAGGGTTAGGATAGCATTCCTAAGGGTAGTCTAGGTGAAACACTTGATTTTAGGGGCAGTCCAGTCTTCCAAATCAATTTCCATCGCCACTGGTCTATCATGTTATTTGTAGAGCACAACTTGTTGTGTCCTTCCTTCACTGTGTATATTCCTTTCTCAGAGCTGCCCCATTTTAAGCTATCATTCCACACTATTGTG
>DF365128.1:13389-27230 GCA_000787875.1 Solanum virginianum
AAAACACTGTACAGATCTGAATTCAGAATTTAAAGTTAGTCGATAGAAATGAGTAGGATTTATAACATGCATGTACGTACTACTTCCTTTGTTCCCTTATGATGTGTTATATGTTTCTTCTATAATAATTTTTTTTCTTATATATATCTTTATTGGTTACTTCAATGTGCTATACACTTGTTCTTCTATATACACGGTATAATTTTCAAAATCTCACCAGCTCCATGTAGGGTCATCCTTTGTCCATCACACATCTGAAAATATTTTTGAAGAGGCAGAGCAACATTAACATGATGATCTTTATCCCCTTTTTATAAGGGATTATATTGTCTATGTTTAAACAAATATGTTCATACTTCAACTGTTTATGAGTTGAAAATCATTTTTAGGTCATTATAAATAGGGTGATTGTTCAACTGAGTAGTTTTTTTTTTCTCACCTGATATCTGGGACTTGTTTTGGGTCCGAGTAATTTGAATTCGGACCCAAGAGATTCACTTTTGAAAATAAATTGCTCCTTATAAAAGATGATTCTATACTAAGGCCTCGAACTCAAAATCTTTAAGGCAACTAATTTTGATGTATTGATTCATGAACAATGACTTTTCCTATATCAATAATCATTCCTTAGTTTTCTTTCTTCTTTTTCCTTCAGGTTCTTAAAAAGAAATCAAAGCCATGAAATTTCAACATTTGTTACACTTTGAAAGGTATGTCCCTAGTCCCTACTAAGTGTACTACAACAACATACACATCGTAAAATCTCATAAGTGGAGTTTAAAAATACTAGTATTTATGCAGATCTTACCTTAACCTTATGAGGAGATGGTTCATACCTAGTGTACCGAAAAAATAAAAATTATTTGGGAGAGAATGGTAAAACTAAAATGAAGCCAACCTTGAAACAAAACTCTATATATTTTCATTGTACGTCTATCTATCTATACTATCTTAAAAACATAAACTTGTTAAATTACTATAATATCTTAAATTTAAAACACTCAATTTGGTAATCTTTTATATATATATTGTTATATTATATTATATTTATTTCATATTATATTAAAAGAAGACATGAAAGGTTATGACTTTTTTGGAGAGTTGCAACTTTTTCAATAAATTGTGAGATTATCATAGAGTTTTGACTTAATTTTCTGATAAGGCATAATAAGCACATGTTCGAACTGCCTTCTATTGGCTATATATATCATTATTCAAAGGAGTTTTTACTATACTATTCCATTTATAATCGTTCACTTAAACTTTTTATTGAATAATATTGACATTTTATAAATAATAATGTACTTAGTATATGGTTTAACATTCACGTGCAACGCTCGTGTATCAAAACTAGTTGGTAATTATACATAGGAGTTCCAATGAATATTACAAGAATTTATACCTTATAATCATCAAAAAGTTACAAAGAGAACACTTTGTCAAGTAGCAACTAATCCCTACATACTAGTTAGTTACATTCACTTATCTTCTTTGGAAATTGAATGCCTTGATAGCAAAAGCAAATGTGAAGGCAAAAACAACTACGTAGGCGACAAGCACCCCTGCAACGACGCCAAGGAAATCGTGCCTGAACCCAAAGTAACGTCTCAAGAATTGCTCCACAGTTTCGTCATCAGTTAGTCTAGTTTGGATGTCTCCGAATTGTGATGCAACCAAACCATACAACGTCCAGGCAACAGGGCAAGCCCAATAGTACCATCTCCACCATATAGGCATCCGCTGTGGAAAACAACAAGAATGTATGTCATTTTTCCGAGTACTAGATATGTCTATGTTGGAGCAAGAATGTAAAAGTTGTAGGATCTTACAGGTCGTGGAACGATGAATCCTGAAAAGAGGTTCCATATAGCATAGAAAAAGGCAGCAACGATGGAAGCAACGTTTTGATTTGGTGTCACAGCCACACTCATCATACCGTAGAAAGTAAAGTACAAGAGGGTGGTATACATGATGAATAAGTACCAAAAGAACTTGCCAACTTCCCATTCGAATCCAATCATAGCATAGACGATGATACCATATACTATAGCTTGTACGAATACGTAAGGGATTTCAATGAAAGCCTGCAATATAGGAAATGTCCATGAATACTATGAACTTCTTTTTAAACTCTAAAGTTGATATCGTTAGCAGAAAATCGAACTTGTCTATTCACCTGTCCAAAGGCATAAGGTATGGCAGAGTACATTCCAGCAGCTCTTTCTCTGTAAAACACTGTACGTTCAATGTCTACAACTGGTTGCACTGATGATGCATTTTGTACACCGAGGAAGAGAACAGCAGCGTACATTGATCCCATAGCGTTGAAAAGATCTTGGCTCTTGCTCCTATAACAAATTAAGACCAAGATAAGTATGAAGGATTTTAAGACGTACTTTGTAAGATTTTATGTTTTCTGTACTTACACTTTGGTACCAATATCCCAGAACATTGTCCCGAAGACTAGTGCTATGAACACTGTGAAGATGAATCTGACTGCGGTGTAAGCAGGATTACGCCAGTATGACCAGTGTTGCTTCCACAAGACAAGCCATACATTGGATCCATAATGACTGTGAGTACTGAGTTTCGAAATACAGGTCTTTTGAACCAGGGCGAGGGACGCTTAATTCAGCAATCAAGGCTTTGTTCCTTCTGTACAGATCAGAAATCTTGTATAAGTTGGTGAAATCGACCCCTAACATCATTTCTTGAGCTGAGGCCGTGACTTCCAACATCCAAGTAGCTGGATTGTAACCCTCCTTGATTTTAGCTACCCCGTGAATCGACTGAATTCCAGGCAAAACGGAGGTCAGTATTTTCTCGTATAGTATTGGAAATGGAAAATTCACCTTTCTCTTTAGTACAACGTACCTCGAAGTATTTGATCAAATGGCAAGAATGGCGACCCAATGGACCAACGTATATCTCTTGTCCTCCTCGTTTCATTAGAAATAGCTGCAAAGCCATTTTGCTTTTAGTACTCAAATGTTATAAGAAGATAAAACAAATACTAGCTAAATTTTGCTTAAGAGACAATAAATCCACCTCATCAAAGGCTTCGAAAATGTCTATGCTTGGCTGATGGATAGTGCAAACAACCGTTCTTCCTGTATCGACAGTGTTCCTAACAGTTCTCATTACAATTGCAGCAGCTCTTGCATCCAGCCCCGAAGTTGGTTCATCCATGAATATAATAGAGGGGTTTGCTACCAGTTCAACCGCTATGGTCAACCTTTTGCGTTGCTCAGTTGAAAGACCGTTAACTCCAGGCAACCCGACTAAGGCTGATCTTAACGGTCCAAGCTCAACAAGTTCCATAACTTCTTCAACAAACATCTGTAAAAGAAATAAGCAATACAAAATGTTAGAGGTTTGTCCAATCTGTGAGAGTCTTTTAACGGATGAAAATTTTTCAAAGGAACCGACCTTTCTAGTTTTTTCGTCAACATCCTTGGGCAAACGCAACCATGCTGAGTATACCAGGGACTCATACACTGTAACATAAGGTGAATGGATGTCATTCTGCTCACAGTATCCAGAAATACGAGCAAACGTGTCTTGCTTCTTGGGATAGCCAGAAATCTTGATGTCACCGTCAATATATCCTCCTGTTTTTCTTCCAGCCAAAACATCCATTAATGTCGTTTTACCAGCACCACTAACGCCCATCAAAGCTGTGAGAACACCAGGCCTGAAAGCTCCACTCACACCCTTTAGAAGTACTAATCTATCTTCACCGGCACCTTGATCTTTCATTTCCTGCAAGTCATACGAAATCAGTTTTAGTATTAGTCAAAGGACAAGGATGTTGCTGACAGCTCCAATTTTTCGTTTAGTTAAAACATTTGGCATGTTACCTGAGGCATGTCAACAGAGTATACAACTTCGTCGAAGGTGATAGAATGGGGTTCAAATGGAAGAACCATTCCCTTCTTCTTATTTTCACCCGCGCTGATGATATCTCCTCCGTCTGTGCTAGTTATCTGGGATGTAGCTTGACCGTTTTCAGCGTTCTCGCTGTCTTCTGCTATCACCGTTCGTGACTTACCATATGCTGCAGATAATTATACTATGTTAGTAATTTATCATTTTGTATCTCCTGGTGAAACATGAAATGGAAATAATCCATGGAACTCACGTTTGAGATAAGCCAATGCAAGACTGTAGAAGAAGTTGAAGACAACTGTAAATCCAAAAAGTGCCCCCAAACCAATCCAGTACCAGTATGCATCTGGAAAGAACCCTCGAGATTTCACCACTGCAACTCCAAGGGGCTCGGTTCCATTTGGTGCAATCTGTTTTAGTGCAAGTTCATTTCAGCATTCATATATGAAAAAATTAAACAAATGCAGGCAGCTTTGTGTAGTACAAGCTTACGTGTTTCCACTTGTTCCCGTCAAATTCATTCACAAGGATTGAGTTAACTGAATACATCAACGGTGAGATCCAGTAGCCCCAAATCCACCAGTTCTTCACATCCTCTGCAAGCATTAGGCAAGTTTACGAAATGTTAGTATGTTTGAACAAAAAAAGAGCTGCAAACACCTAAATCACAAAACATACCTCGTGAAAGGACAAAACCACACAATGCAAACTGCAAAAGAAGAGCAAATGCTCCAAATGTACTTGCAACTCCCATCGTCCTTCCTACTGCACCCATGAATCTAAACAATCCTGACGCCATCTGGTTTACTAATACGAGCAGGATGAATTGTTTCAAAAATCTGCAAAAACATTAGTGATTAACTAACTTGTTCAGATAGCTTCATCAATTATTTTCCGTAGCTTATTCTTTCCATACCTTGTAATATTAGGATCAAATCCGATGACATAGTAAGTAAGGACCACCCAAAGACCGACTTCAATAAGTGTTACAGGTATTTTGAGGATCCATGACGGAATTGCATAAGCCCATGAAGGGAAAAAGAGAAGGTCTCTTTGCTTGTAGAAGACCGGAAGCTTGAAAATTGTCATGGCCATCTCAGACATCCCGTTGAACATAATCATAACCACCACGAAAAAGAGAGCACCAGCATATATTCCTCCATCATCTACTGTATCTCGTGGCATCTTGGTTCGGAAAAAGAGGGTCATTGTCATAAGAGCCATTATTGTAAGCTGACAAAACAAATGAAAACAAGGCAAGCATTATAACATGCACGCGGATATGATGATCAAGAATTGAATCGACATTTCTAATATAGATCAAGTAAGTCACCTGAAAGAACTTGAAAATGTAAACAAATGAGTTCCTCTTCATTAGTAGATATTCTCTTTCAGTGCAGACCTTCAAGAGCTCTTTCTTTCCAATACCGTACTTTTCGTTAGTCAAAGCAGCCGGATGGCATTTGGTCCTGTCAAATGGTGTTGCAAGCTCATCGCCTAGTTTCCTTCCAACATGGAACGACTGATACGCGTCAGAAAACTCTTTCGATGTGATAAACCTATAAGGCCCGTTCCTCCTTGACCAATATTGTCGTTGATCCTTCTTTGATGTCACCTGCAAAAATTTCCAACTTTCCACATTAGAACCAAAACTACATCAACAGTTCTGAACTTTTAAGTACCACTATTGATTCTTATATCGAAAAACATACTTCTTGCAAGAAGTCAGCCACGCCTTTCCTCTCGGGGCATTTGAAACCCATTGATTCAAAGAAATCAAGCACGTCAACACGAGGACCTTGATAGATGATGTACCCATCTGATATCAGAATAATATCATCAAACAAGTCGTACGTCTCGGGGGCAGGCTGCAACAGAGAAATCAGAGCAGTTCCTTTCAAGATTTGAACAGATTGCCTTAGGGAATTCACGATGGAATACGTCGTGGAACTGTCCAGTCCAGTTGATATTTCATCCATGAAAAGTGCCTTTGATGGTCCGACAAGCATTTCTCCGGTCGTCACACGCTTCTTTTGTCCACCTGAAATACCCCTTAACATTTCATCTCCCACCATAGTATCTGCACAAATGTCTAGTCCCAAAATCTGCAACACCATATTCATTATTAGAATTCAAATATCATAAACTCCAAACGTAAAACATCATACCAGTGGAATCCACAAGTGGGGTCTGGAGAGAGTAAAATGTACGCAGACCTTACCACTACCTCATAGAGATAGAGAGGCTGTTTTCGAAAAACCCTCGTCTCAAAAACTCCCTTCTTTCATAATTCGAATATAAGACTAATTGGATATTATAAATGTTACCTTAAGAACATAATCTGTAACAACATTGGCTTCTTGTCCTTCTGTTGCTGAAGCCTACATTCCACAAAAAAAGTTATAAGTATGACTACTTTCCAATACAATAACAACAAGATACCTAGGAATCCCACAAGTCGGGAGGGTAAAAACATTCACAGACCTTACCACTACCTCATAGAACCTAAAACAAAATTCTTTTACTTTGCTCTATAATAACTAAATATGGATTGACAAACATGTACTCTCTCCTTTTCACGTTACTTGACCCCTATTGACCTGACATAATACTCCTTAAGAAAGCTTTAATTATTTTATTAATGATGCTTTGAAACTCTAAATCTGATAACTACTACTTTATGTCGTAATTTAATATTAAGCCTATTTCTTGCCTAATGCCAAAGTTCAACCATTAAATGTATCTTGAAATATAAACATTTGAAACTACAAAATTTTTTGCACAATATCAAAGGAATTAATTTTTTTTAAAATTTTATCAAAGGATTTAAGCTATATGCACATTGTAAAAAATTTGTAGATTAGCATTGTAGCTTAATCTGTTAATAGTAGATTAGTTACCATACTTATCAAGTAATAATAACCTTTTTTACACGTGAGAATCTGAATTAGTCGGACTATCAAAATCAAAATTATGAAGAAAAAAAAAGCAATTAAAAAAGAGTAAAGTTAGATTGTCAACTTTGAATTTTCTAATGATTTTGCTTTACTTTTTCTATCTTTTTTTTTGTTTTTGCTAGATTTCTTTCTCCAATACAGGATTTTCCCACTATTAATTTATTAGCCACTCTTTTGGACCCAAAGGACTACTTTTTAATATTATCTTCTATATATCAGTCCAATAATTCCTAATAAAAAAATCATTTCTTTCTGTGGGGTTCTATTAATAGATAAAAAAAATCATGAAACTAAAATTTTAATTTAATGGATTCTAAATTCTGTAATGATGATTTTAAATGATAATAACTTAACTCGTCCCTATTTTCACACATGTAAACATAGTATTTGGTCCAAGTCTAACCTTCATGTAAATGTCAATATCAGGATCTGGTTTTATATTAGCTGCTTTCTCTCTTCTTGACAGTTCAGCTAACATCTCTGCAGAAAATTACAAACAAAAAAAACAATTTTAATATATCAAGATTTTATCTAACATCGCATTGTATTTAATTTGAACTAAATTTTTAAAAAAGTGATTTTTAATACGAACCATAACGAGAGCCAACTCCTTGACATCTTGCAGAAAATTCCAAAGTTTCTCTTACAGTCATTTCTCCAATATGCAAATCATGTTGGCTAATATAAGCTGCTGTTCTTTGTGGCACAAATTCATGTAGTTCATGTCCATTATAGGACACTTTACCACTTACCTGATTTTTCAAGAAAAAAAAGACGGAAAAAAGTTAGTTTTTTTTTTTAATTGGGATATTTGCATTTTTAATCCTTCAAATATCAAAAAATAGTAGTTTTGGTTCCTGATGATTTCTGGTTAGAACATATGATCTTTGTTTATTTGATAGGTGCACTTTTGATCCTTCAAATTTGTGAAGGGAAAAAATTGGGATATTAGCATTTTTAGTCACTCAAATATTGATAAATAGTAGTTTTAGTCCTTGTGGTTTTTGCTTAAGAACATATAACAACAACAATATATTCAGTGTAATTCCACAAGTGGAGTTTGGAGAGGGTAAAATATACCCAGACCTTACCACTACCTCATAGAAGTAGAGAGGCTGTTTCCTGGAACCCTCGTCTAAACAACCCATCAGCTTTTTGGTTAAGAACATATTATCTTTATTTTATTTGATATGTGCACTTATTAGTGCTCTTTTCAGGATATTAGCATTTTTTAGTCACTTAAATATTGACAAATTGTAGCTTTGGTCCTTGTCATTTCTAGTTAAAAACATATGATCTTTATTTATTTGATATTTGCACTTTTGATCCTTCAAGTTGTGAATCTTTACAAATTTAAGAGGAAAAGAATAAGTCCCCTTTTGGAGATATTAACATTTTCAGTCCCTCAAATATCAATAAATAATAGTTTTGGCCCTTGTGATTTTATCTTTTTTATTTGATAGGTACACTTTTGACCCTTGAATCTTCATATATTTAATGATTTGTTATGGTCCATTTTTTCATGTTACCCCATATTAGAGGATAATATATTCTAAAAAAGAATCACTCTAAAACTCACATATTCTAATATAAATGTACCAAAAACACATATTAGTCAATTGAAGATTAAATATACCTAACTAAACACTACAAGGATCAAAACTAGAATTTATCAATAATTGAGGGACTAAAATGCAATATTATTTTCCCCGCAAAAAAAAAAAAGGAACACTCCTTATTTAATCGAAATTCAAATTAATCAGATTAGTAAATTTGAATACCCGACGAAAAAATATTACCTTTAGAGATGAGTCAAGCTTTCCAGCCAAAGCTAACAACAAAGTTGTTTTCCCAGAACTTGGAGGTCCCAAAAGCAAAGTCATTCTACAAGGCTTAAGTATGCCACTTACATCCTTAAGAATATTGATTCTCCTTTTACTGCTTGGGAGAACATGCAGAGTATTCAACAATGTCTTTGAAAAAAACAAAAAAAAAATGTTTTTTTGTTAGATTCAAGAATTATTTGTCAAAATAGTAATAAATTAATAATTCAAAAATTGGAAAATAAAATGATCATACCTCAACAAAATTAGTCATGAAGTTGAGAAATGTAGGCAACCCTCTGCTTCCCACATATGCATCTGCCTCAATATTTAAATTCTCAAATCTTACTTCTATTGTTGGCAAATCAATTCCAACTCTGCAAATTTTCCATCATAAAAAGGATCAAAAATCAATTTTTAATCACTTAAATTTACAAATAAAGAAGACCCATTTTATCCATAATTTTAAATTACAGTCTTGAATATAAAAAAATTCTAGTAGGATCAAGTTTTTCATCTTATAGTATCAGAGTCAATAAACAAGTGGAGTCTAAAAAAGATAAACTGATATTATCACTACCTCACAGAAATAACACTCACCTAGGCCTCAAACACAGAAGATACTAGATATAAAAATGACTAAAGTAGAAAGCAAGATATAAAGACACGAGTACACAGCTAATCCTATTAACATGTTATAACACAATGCTACATATCATCATACTCCTATCAACTTATTAATCTTCTGTCCTAATACACGACCTTCACTCAACATTTTATACCGTGATGCAATACGAAGAAAAAAAATCATTTTTCACTCAATAATAATAACAGTATATCTGGCACACACATACCTTACCCCTACCTCTCAACTGTCGTTAACAAAGATTTTTTCATATTCAACTCTCGAAATCGAAATATTTTAGATTAACATACCTGTCAATTCTGTTTTTGAGTTTCAACAAGAACTTTTCATTATCTTCATCAGCAACTCTAACAAGTCTTTCAAGCAAAGTTTTTCTTTCTTGATAACCAAGATCATTTATATCAACTTCAGCAGCAGCACCTTGTGAACCAAACAATAAACCTTTTCTTAATCTATCAAAAGTTGGTAATTTCTCAAGTGCTGCCCATTTTAATGCTTCTTCATCATCTTCGTCTCTTGCTGATCTCGAAAATATTTCCAGTCCAGTATTTCTCCATATTGAATTACTATTTGCTCTTAAACTTGAACTTCCTCTACTTCCACTTATACTTGCTCTTAAACTACTACCTCTCAAATTACTCAAATTTGCTGGCTCCATTTTTGAGGGAAAAAAAATTCAAGATTCAATTTTTTTTGTTAAAAAAAAACTAAATCATTAGAAATAACAAAATGGGGTTTTTGAGAAAGTTTTTAGTGTCTCTTCTCTTTTTTTTTGGAATTTTTTTTTTCTTGCCAAAAATGGTGTGAAAATGAAGAAAGAAAGAATGGAGCTCTGTTAAAAGCTTTCTAGAGAACAGGGGATTTATATAGTTAGATATTTCTAAAAAGGCGGCTGTAAGATTTGATATATTCAAAAGACAACCAAAAAAAGTGGGATTTTGTGTTTTTAGTCCCTTAAATTTGATAAGATCTATTTTGGTCCTTGTAGTTTTTTTATTAAGCATATTTAATTTTTGATTAGTTCATACTTATTGTTTCTTGTCCCTTTTATTGTGAAATTCAACAAATTACCAAGTGATAAACAATTAATTGTAATTTATAATTAAGAATTATTATTAATTAACATTTTCGGATTTGAGTCTCCATAAGTATGAAATCGTCTTTCTTAAAAGGCGATTTACCTCCTAATGTGAAACATTTCAGCGCAAACTTGAATTTAGCTAGAACTCAATATGAGGGTGCCAGACACCGAATAAAGAATAATTTTTTTCAAAAAAAAACAGACTCTCTATCCCACAAATAATAAGATTTTCATACATTTTTTTTTATAATTCTCGCTTATAAGATCATATTGAATTATTAAATATTTAATTTAGGTTATTCAGGATAAAGTCTTAATCAGATATTACGATGACCATTATCAAAATTTATTAATAATTTAAAAACAAAAATTGCAAAATCATCCTAAATATATATATATTCATTGATGAAACTACAAGTACTATAGTTGAATAATAATTTCTTCTTATTAGGCACACATGTGAAGAATAGTGACATCATTTCAAGAAACCCCAAAGTCACTTCCTTTGAACCTTCACATGAAAGTACCAGTGACTTGCTTAGAAAAAGATGTTGGCATAAAAATAAATCAAAAAAATAAAGAGAAATAAATATAAAGGATAATAAATGGATGGTATAAATAGATATGAAATATCTTGTATGAGGCATATGGGATCATTGCTGACATAATGAATAGTATCAATCTAATTTTGTCCATACGTTAATATATACGCTATCGTTTAAATTTGCTATTAAATTTTATTTAGACGCTCGAAATACGATGTGTTTCAATTGAGCACCTGCAAAGATGCAGAGACAATAAAGTGTTATGTTAGCCATTTTTGTTTTAATTTTTGAATAAAAATTTATACATATTCTCGTACGTTTTTTTACGTGAATTAGTTATCTATAATAAATATATTAGGTATGTGTAGTGCGAAGAAAAGGTGTATACATAAGTAAGAAAGAAATTATTCTAAAAGTATTTGCATGTATTCTTAGGCAAATACGATAGGAGGAGAGAGGGGCGACGATGAAATGTGTTGAATGACGGGATAGTGACAAAATTAATGTGAAATACGACTTTGTATTCTTAGGTAAATATGATAGGAGGTGACGATGAAGTGTGTTGAATAATGGGAATGGCAAAATTAATGTGAAATGCCATTTTGTATTCTTAGGTATAATACATTAGTAGGTGAGAAAGGTGACGATAAAGTGTGTTGGATGATGAGAATGATATTGTACTCTAAGGTAAATATGATAGGAGGTGAGAGGGGGTGACGATGAAGTATGTTGAATATGAAAATGACCAACAAACGCGGAAAATTTGAAAAATATCATACCAACTATCTCTTGTATTATACACATCAATCTCTTATCATGTGTTTAAATGGTTAATTAAGACAAATCATAATTTGAAAATCTAAATAAATCTAAAGTATAAATTTTACATTTCGTAATTAAATTTTATTTTTCTATTTTGAAATGCCTTTTCTTGATGGCACTTGCCTATCATTCTAGATCAATGTTGACTTTTGCATAGATATTCATGTAAATGCATTAAATTTTCTACTAAAAGAAATGCTACATGTAACCTTAACATATTAAAATTCTTTTTAGGCCCACTTTTTTTTCTATCTAATATTCAGTGCTTGCATTAAAATTCTACTGTTTTAAATTCGCGAGGCATAAGGTTCATTCAGGAGAAAAAGTGCTCCTTATCAAGAATATTTTTTATATTCAGGGCTCAAATTAAAGAAGAAATAACTCCATATACTACACCATATCCATCGATGCTCCCCCCAACCCACTTTGCTTTCACGACATGCTTATTTTACCTCTCAAGTTTCATATTGAATATTTGCCGTTTTGCAAATTCATTTTTCTAAAAACAATACTTGACGGTTAAAAATAAAAGAATGGAAAATTAATGATAAATAATGAACAACTTAAATAAATCCTCTCATAATTAAGGCTATTAAATAAATAAATAAATACTATGTATCAGCTGCGGCTCATTAATTTCTAAAAACAATATTTGACGTTTAATTAACGCTTACATAACCTTTTTTTTTTTTTTTGAGAAAATAAGAAACAATAACATAATACAATAATATTGTGTACAATAGTTTACTTTTAAAAAAGAAAAAATGGTCCCCAATTCTAAATACATGCCACATCCTGAGTATATTATTAGTAGTATAATAATACCTATTATAAGATTCAGTCAATAATTACAACTAATTATTATGCAAAATCAAAATTCTATTTTTACGTTCAATTTTCTTGTCTTTTTGAAATAAAGAGGTACTCATGTGTGAATACTAAATAAACTAAAGTTACTTAATTACTTGCTAGTAATATTTTAATACTATATTCTTCTTTAATCAACCTAGAGGTCATTTAATATGAGGGTTTATTTTATAACTATTTGACACACACCAAAAAAAAAAACAAAAAAAAAGCAAGAAATAAAATTAAAGTTAGGTAACCAAATTTATTAGTTGTATCAAAAAAAAATATTCTTGCAAATGGTTTCAAAATATTTTTTTGTGTGTGTTTCACAAAAAAGTGCAAATCCTAATAATTTGACCATAAACTAATGGCTGCATCATGATTTATCATTGTGTATCAAGTGGACAAATGTGATGTATGTTTTTTCGTCTGGTGTTATCGCTTATTGCAAGGCTCATTCTCAGGACAATGCTCCTAACATAACTTTTTCTATAATCAGATCTCAAATTCGAGATCTCTAATTAAAAATTAAAGAGACTTCAAGTCTCCAACCATCCCATTGTAACCCATGTTGTCAGGCTCAAATGAGATGAGACTACATTTTGTAATTTCCCTCAAACGTTATGTCTGTATTAAAGTTTAATTATATCTGAATCGATCGTTGCAAGACTCATTCTTAGAACAACGCCCCCAACAAAACTTTTTCTATAATCATGACTCGAATGCGAAACCTTTAATTAAAAGTAGAGGGACTCCAACCATCCAACTGTAATCCATATTGTCAGACTCAAAATATTTCCCTCAAATTTTATTATCCTTTTCAATGTCATGAATCAGTCTTTATTATGTTGAACATTTATGGTGTGGACTATTTAACAAATTCATACAATTTCAATTTTGATTTTTAATTAAAAATATTGAATTTGCGATTCGATCGATGGATCCAATAATATTCAATTTTGATTTTATATGTTATCATGTAATTTCCAAACAAGAGTTGTACGGGATCTATATATTATTCAATGTAAATTTACATGAATGAAAAAGTTTTAATTAATTTTATTGAATTTATTCGACGTGAATTTGCATGGATGAAAAAAATTTAATTATAAAATTTATGTGAAGTTAAATTAGTTATTGTGTGGTCGTCTAAACACCTTGCGTCTGGAGACATTTGTTTTTGTTAAAGAATGACGGCCAAATGGAAATTGTACTCCTCCACTTGGCCTT
>DF365127.1:8824-27230 GCA_000787875.1 Solanum virginianum
AAAAATAATTTTTTGTCTCTTAATGCCGGGACAATGTCGATCTGCACCCCTAGAACGACACGGAGGGGGCACGGAGACACACTTAAACTTTTTTATAATTTTCGACGGGAATTGAAATTTAAAAAAAATTGTGAAATACACTGGTTCGTGCCCCTGGTGCGTCGCGGACCAATGTATGAAATTTAAAAAAAAATCTTTTAATTTAGGGCCTTTTGATCATTCCCCACCCTATCCTAAGTCCTAAAACGTATTTCTAAACCCGTTTATTGTCGATTGAGGTTTTCTAAACCCATTTTTCTTAAGTTTCTATGCAAGAGTATTTTGAGATGGGAGACAGGAAAGCTCTGAGGGTGAGGGTTTGAGTTCAAGTTCTTGAAAAAAAGTTGGTAAATCGTCATCCCAGGTATGTAAGGCTAAATTAAAAGCATGAGATTGTTCTCCCATGTGTCCTATAGATGGTCTTAGATGAGAGTTGAAAGTTTTTAGTCTACATATATGATTCTTGATTATTTTTTGAGAAACTATATTTATATTATGTATTTTCATATGTTGATGATCATGATAAACTTGTTTTCTTGAATTGAATATTTTTCATGGGAATATTGTATAAACCCTATATGTTATTTTGTGAAAGCATGCATGAATAAACCTAGGGATGGAGTCTAGAGCCTTGATTAGAGTATGTTGATTGAAATATTGACATGAGTATGAGGTTGTGTTAGTTGAGCTTGATGATCATATGAGTCTTCATAATTGAGTTCTTGAGTCTTGTCTAATGACTTCTTCTAAATGATGATCTGGGTCTTTGAGTTCTGAGATGAGGATTGAGTTAATTAAGATGGGTTAAAGTTCCTGAAATCAATAGAGACTGTAGAGGTTGAGTTAATGAGATAATGAAAGTTTCCACGAGGCTAATTTTAGATAATTGAATTGGGATGAGGATGGACTAAGTCCGTTAGAGTCGAACAAGTCCCTATCTTGAGGGCTAAGTCCGTTAGAGTCGGACGAGTTCTCACTTGAGGGAAAGTCCGTTAGAGTCGAACAAGTTATCAGTTGAGGGCTAAGTCCATTAGAATCGGACAAGTTCTCATCCTATAGATTAAGTCCGTTATTAGAGTCAGATAAATTCACACTCGAGGGTTAAGACTATTAGAGTCGGACAAGTTCTTATTCTATGGATTAAGTCCATTAGAGTTGGAAAGGTACTCACCTTATTGTCCTGAAACAATAGGAGTTGATCAATTAATTTTTTTTCCAAACTAAGTAATCTGAGTCGAGATGAGTTAAAATAAGTTCTTCTGAGATGAGTTTAATTTGAATGATAAGTCGATTGGTTGATGAGTCACTTGTCTACTCTTTATTCTTGCTTTAGATAAACATTTGACATGTTGATTTGCTTAGCTATCCTTGATGTTGATTATTATTTCTATACTAATCTACTTGTTTCAATTTCATTCAGCTATTTTACATACAAGTATATTCCATGTACTGACGTCCCCTTTTGGACTACATCATTTTATGATATAGATACATAGGATAAAGGTCATCAGCTGGCGCACCATTGAGGATCTTGAAACATTCAGCAGATTGGTGAGCCTCCCTTACATTGGAGAGTTTATCGCCCATTTTTATCTTGCTTTAGAGTTAGATTTGTTTGATCTTTATTTTGATTAAGGTAACCATGAGTCTGTCATTGCCACCACCTAATAGTGATACAAGCTTCATAGATTAGAGTTGGATGTTGATATTGAGACATGTGCGCTAGTTTCTTTCTACTAGCCTTTAACTATAATGTTATTTGAGATTAGGTAATGAGCTGTGACCATTTATTTCCATATATCTTTTGCTTATTAGTAGAATATATGAAAGAATGAATGAGATGAAATCAGATGATTTGCTTGGGGGCTAGCAGTAGTCTCTGAGTGTCTGTTATGCCTAAGGTACCCTCCTGGGGCGTGACAAACTTGGTATCAGAGCACAAAGTCTGAGTGTCCTAGGGAATCTATGAAGTCATCTTTAGTAGAGTGTTGTTTATGGGTTGTGCACCACACCTCATAAGCAGGAGGCTATAGGATATTAGGAAGTGTTATCCTTCTTCTATGATCTGAGTTCGTGCAATATAGTTGTAACCCTATAAAAGTCTTGTTCTAATTCGTGCATTACACTGTTGCAGAATGTACCTCCCAAAAGAACAGCTGCCTAGAGAGACACTCCAGCCCTAACTGCTGAGAATGACCCACCAGAGGTCCTAATCTCGGTAGAGACCAGGAGACAGGGTTGCTCGATTAGGACTACTGAGGTCCCACGGGTACCCCCAGCAAGCCTCAACCAGCTCCTACCTCAGAGGCGGAGTTTAGGGGAGCCATCACCATGCTCACTCAATTAGTGGCCTCCCAGAGTAACAACCGAGGTCCCCAGGCTCCTAGCTCCAATTCATAGGAGTCCATAGCTTTAAACAGACTCAGGATCTTCTTATGGATAAATCCTCCAGTGTACATGGGGTTGAATTTTGAGGAGGACCCACATAATTTCATCGACGAGATGAACAAGGTTTTGAGGGCCATGCATGCTAGTGGGGTGGAAGGGGTTGAACTTGTCTCCTACTAGTTGAAGGATGTTGCAAATGTCTGGTACAACCAATGGGAGGACAATAGAGGTGAAGATGTTGAGCCCGCGGCATGGGATGAGTTTGAGACTACTTTCCTTGACCATTTCTTTCCCCAAGAGTAGAGGGAGGCGAAGGTTGAGGAGTTTATGAACTTGAAACAAGGAGGGATGGCTATTAAGGAGTATAGTCTTAAGTACATTAAGCTGTCCAGATATGCTCCGGAGAAGGTCCAAGATTTGAGGGCAAGGATGAGAAAGTTTGTGTCTGGCTTGGATAGGCATGTGCAGAAGGAGTGCAAAGAAGCCTTATTGATCCTAGGTATGGACATTTTGCCCAACAAACTGAGGAAGACAAGAAGAGGGATAGAGAAGAACAGTTGAACAAGAAAGCAAAATTGGCAGGGCATGAGCCTAATCAGCAGAGATAGGATAAGGGTGATGGATCCTATTTCCAGAAGAGGTCCTCTCACTAATCACCTTCTACAGCGAGTGCACCGGTTCAACAGAATAGGCATGATCAAAAGTCTCAGGTCACTAGAATTTTGAGGTCTAGGGTTCTCACTAACAAGCGAATAAAGCCTGAGGTTCCTAAGGCAAGACACATTGTGGTACATGTGGTAAGTTTCACTTAGGAGAATGTCATGGAGGGAGTACCGGGTGTTACAAGTGTGGCAAAATGGGTCATCTACAGAGGAAATGTCCAATGCGGTCCTACAAGGGCCAATCATCTATGCCAACCCTACCAGATGATGTCACTAGCATGTTTTAAGCCCCTAATATAGCTATGATTTGTTTGATTCAAGTGTCGTATCTTTTGTGACCCTCCCCTCATTAATAAGTTTGTCCTAATTGAGTGCACAGATGGTGATTGCGCCATTCCCGTCCACTATAGAGGTGCCATAGTGAATCTGATTGGGTTGAATATGAATGATTTCGATATCATTTTAGCATGGACTGGCCATAGGCTTGCTATGCCCTTGTTGATGGTACGAGTTAGAGGATCAAGTCTCAGATGTATAATCATGCTTGTTCTTATATGGAGAGGAGTAGATGTAGGTTTTTTCAAATGGGGAGATAATGAGTCCTTTCAGGTCCAGATAGTGATGTTGATGATAGCAGACTGAGAGTGAGCGTAGATGAAGAGGAGTGAATGTATCCTTATAGTGATTATGGTGTTATACTTGTGTTACATAGGGGTAAAGATAAGGAAGAGGGAAGAGGTGAGACCTTATGACGTGCAATAGATAGGTAAGAGTAGAGTAGACTAAGTCCGTTAAAGTGGGACAGGTTTCTAATTTTTAGAACTAAGTCTGTTTAAGTCAGATAGGTTCTTATTTTTTAGATATACATTTGATATTCTAATCTTAGCTAACCGATCTAAGAGTTTCCAACTCTATGGTGAATGAAATTTGACCTGAGTTTTACACTATATATAGTTTTGTGAACTCAGAATGAGTCTTGATAGATGAGAAAGATTATACTTCATTATGAACGTTCTCAGATAAGATTTCTCAATTAAATTGTGTCAATGATCTTTCGTTTAAAACCAGTTCAGTGATCCTGTCTTTCAGTCTCAATAGAAATGTTGATGATATTAGAGGAGTGAGAGTTGTACATAGAGTCTTATGTATCGATGGTCCCATTCTTGATTAGAGTTTGTGATTTCCTTCTTTTGTTCGAACATCTGATTAACAAGGTGTTTAAATGATTCAAATTGATTGAGTTCTGACTTTTCACTCATGTTGATGGTAAGAATGTCTAAGATAATATCTCTACTCTTGGTCTGAATCGATTTGTCTATTTGAGTTGATGTGTCATTTCCTGAGTCTGAATAGAGATGGTTTAAGATTGATGAGGAGTTAAGAGTTTGATTGATTGAGTGAGTTTTGAGAAGAGTTCTGATTATTATTCGTGCCTTGACGTCTACCTTTACTCATCATTCGAGGACGAATGATCCCAAGGAGGAGATGATGTAACACCCCATAAAATTATCAAAACGCTCCTAAAATATAATCGTGAGCATAACACGTCTTTCAAAGCTTCGATGTAAAATCTGAGACCAGATTTGCGATCAGCGCAGAAAATTAAGTGGGAAAATAGTTTCGACCCGATTTAAGAGAAACCGGGTCAAAAAATAATTTTCGCTAATTAATACCGTGACAGTGTCAATCTGCGCCCCTGGTGTGACGCAGAGGGGGAACAGAGACACACTTAAGTGTCTTCTTAATTTTCAACGGGAATTGAAATTTCAAAAAAATAATTTGCGAAATACACTAGTTCGCATCCTTGGAGCGTCGCGGACCAGTGTTCAAAATTTTAAAAATTTTCTTTTCATTCGAGAAGGGCGTTTAGGTTATTCTTGACCCTATCCTAAGTCTTAAAACACATTTCTAAAGTTGTTTATTATCGATTGAGGGTTTCTAAACCCACTTTTCTTAAGTTTCTACGCAAGAGTATTTTGAGATGGGAGACAGGAAAGCTCTGAGGGTGAGGTTTGAGTTCAAGTTCTTGAAAAAAAGTTGGTATTCGTCATCACAGGTATGTAAGGCTAAATTAAAAGCATGCAATTATTCTCCCATGTGTCCCATATATGGTCTTAGATGAGACTTGAAAGTTCTTTAGTCTACATACATGATTCTTGATTATTTCTTGAGAAATTAAATTTATTATATGTGTTTTCGTATATTGATGATCATCATAAACTTGTTTTCGAATTGAATATTTTCATGGGAATATTGTATAAATGCTATATGTTATTTTGTGAAAGCATGCATGAATGAACCTAGGGATGAAGTCTAGAGCCTTGACTAGAGTATGTTGATTGAAATCCTGACATGACTATGAGGATAAGTTAGTTGAGCTTGATAATCCTATGAGTCTTCATAATTGAGTTCTTAGTCTTGTCTAATGACTTCTTCTAAATGATGATTTGGGTCTTTGAGTTCTAAGATGAGGATTGAGTTAATTAAGATGGGTTAAAGTTCCTGAAATCAATAGAGAATGTAGAGGTTGAATTAATGATATAATGAGAGTCTAATTGAGATGAGGAGTTGACTAAGTCCATTATAGTCAGACAAGTCCCTATCTTGAGGGCTAAGTCCGTTAGAGTCGGACGAGTTCTCACTTGAGGGAAAGTCCGTTAGAGTCGAACAAGTTATCAGTTGAGGGCTAAGTCCATTAGAATCGGACAAGTTCTCATCCTATAGATTAAGTCCGTTAAAATCGGACAGGTCCTCACCTTATTGTTCTGATACAATAGGACTTGATCAGTTTATTGGTTGATGGTGTTAGAGTCGGACAGATCCTCACCTTATTGTCCTGAAATAATAGGACTTGCTCAGTTGATATTTTTTTCCAAACTAAGTAATCTGAGTTAAGATGAGATGAGAGGAGTTGAGATGAGTCTGATTTGACTGATAAGTCGATTGGTTGATGAGCCACTTGTCTATTCTTTATTCTTACTTTAGATAGACATTTGACATGTTGATTTGTTTAACTATCCTTGATGTTGATTATTATTTCTATATTATTCTACCTGTTTTGGTTTCATTCAGCTATTTTATGTGCCAGTACATTTCACATACTAATGTCCCCTTTTGGACTGCATCATTTTATGATATAGATACACAGGAATTGATATTGAGACATGTGCGCCAGTTTCTTTCTACTAGCTTTCACTATAATTTTATTTGAGATTAGGTAATGAGATGTGCCCATTTATTTCTATATATCTTCCACTGATTAGTAGAATGTATGAAGGAATGAATAAGATGAAATCAGGTGGTTCCCTTGGGGGCTAGCAATAGTCTCTGAGTGTTAGTTACACCTAGGGACCCTCCCGCGGCGTGACAATATCTTACCTTGATTACCTTAAATGACTAGATAATTTTTATTTTTGGTTATAGCATAATCATTGAAATCAGTTAATTCTTTTATTTTTTTGACCTTTTACGTGGACAGAATTTTATTATAAGAAAACAAAGACGATGTTGTATATTTTTTTATATTATTTTTCATTTTAAATTTTTTGTAAAAATATTTTAGAAAAAATAAGTTTAATTTTGTTTTTCTTTTGTGTTGAAGAACTTTTCTATAGTATATACTTGATTTACAATTCAGATTTAAAATCAAAATAAAATCAATCTAGACCTAATAATGACAATTATATCTTACCTTGATTACCTTAAATTACTATATTAATTGCAGCACAATTTTTTATTTTTGGTTATACCATAATCACTGATTACACATTTTTTTTAATTTTTGGTTACAACATCTTCATTGATTACATACTTTTTAATTTTTTTCCATGAACGTGTTTCTTCCATATTTGAAATGATTTTGATGAATTCTTCCATAATTTGAGTAATTCTTTCAGATTAATAACTTACGAGATTTTCCAAATTATTGTCTTTTTCTTTTTAATTTATTTGGATCTTTTACAGATGATTTTTTTTAAGGAGTCATTTAATGCTATTTTTTAAGGAGATAGTTATTTATGAGATTATTTTTCTTTTATTTATGGTCTCTCTCTCTCTCTCTCTCTCTCTCTCTCTATATATATATATATATATATATATATATATATATATTATTTGTTCCTTCATTTAAAATTCTTTTTATACTAAATTAATTTCATTTTTTTTGTACTCTCCATGATCAATGATCAATTTTTATTTTTTAATTAATTTTAACATTCTTTACGAATTGTATATCTGTAAAAAAATTATTTTTATTTTGATTAGAATTTTTTTTATAGCCATACATATATTTTTACGTGTTGTATTTTTTTTTAAAGAACATTGTTGGTTTTATTAAAGGTATGTCAAGTTCTTGCCAATAAATCAAATATATATTACTTAAAATACCAAAAATATGTAGCCACTTTTTTTTCACATGTGTTGTATTTTTAGGGATATTGTTGGTTTTATTAAGGTATGTCAAATTCTTACCAATAAACCAAATATATACCATTTAAATACCAAAAATATATATTCACTACTTTTTACATGGACTGTATTTTTTAAGAATATTTGTTGATTTTTATTGAGGGTATGTTAAATTGTTACCAATAAACTAGATAAATATCACTTAAATATCAAAAATAAATATCCACTATTAAATGAGAATATACTGAAAATTTTAGTATTTTATTGGTTTTATTCAGGATTTTTTAATAATATCATTTTTCACGTGTGGTTTGTTTTTTAAGAATTTTTATGGCTTCTTTCGGGGCATACCAATAAACCAAATATAGATCACCTATATATATAAAACTATAAAATGCAAATATACTGAATTTTCAGTATATTGTAGATTTTACTCACGGATCTTCAATGATTTCTGCGTGTGCTGTATTTTTAAGATTATTGTTGATTTTATTTAAGAGTATGTCAAGTTCTTACCAATAAACCATATATATCCACTATTAAATGCTAATAATGAATTTTTCAGTATACTATTGATTTTATTCAGGGGATTCCAATGATATCATTTTCATGAGTATTTTATTTGTTAAGAATATTTTGGATTTTCATTCAATGTATGTCAAGTCGTTACCATTATACCAATTATATGTCACTTACAAATCTAAGTGCATATATATATTGTTTGAACGTATGAAATACTCTAAACTGTTATGTACTGAGCTAAGCATGAGTTGAAGGGTCGAGGTGAGTATTCTTGAGCTTGTTATTATTATTATTATTATTATTATTATTATTATTATTATTATTATTATTATTATTATTATTATTATTATTATTATTATTATTATTATTATTATATTTGAGTCATTGGACTTACCGTACCTTCCACGTACTGATGCCTTTGGCGTTGCATCGTTTCATGATGCAGATACTGGAGATAGAGGACTTCAGCTCGCGCACCGCTGAGATCCGGATTGTATACCTCAGAGTTGGTGAGCTCTCCTTACATTCCGGAGAATCCCCTTTTACTTTCTGTCTTTCATTGAGTACTATTTTCATTGAGGTGTCTATGGCCTGTCATGACACCGTCTGAATTGTTGATTAGAGGCTTCATAGACGTTGAGGGAATGTTTTCTTAAAAAGTATTGTATAATTTCAAACCTTGTTCTTTTAAAACTGTGAGTGAGTTTTTATTAATAATATTGTATCTATTTGAGTTATTTCTTCCGCTGTTGAATACGATGTGACGATGAGGCCAAGTAGTTCACTCGGAGGCTAGCAATGGTCTTCGCGTGCTAGCCACGCTAAGGGTACCCTCCTGGGGCATGACAAACTTGGCATCAGAGCACAAAATTCAAGAGTCCTAGGGAGTCTATGAAGCTGTGTCTAGTAGGGTCTTGTTTATATGTGTATTGTGCACCACACTTCATAAACAGGAAACTATAGGACATTAGAAATTGTTACCCTTTCTTGTGATCTGAGTTTGTGCAATAGAGTTGAAAACTCTAGAAATTTCTTTTCTGACTTGTGCATTATGCAATTGTAGATCATGCCTCCAAGACATGCAGTAACCTAGAGAAATACCTCAGCTAGCACTGGCGAGAACCCCACTTCAAAGGTGTCTCCTTAAATAGAAACGAGGGGTCAAGACCGACCGCCCAGGACCACTGGCGTTCCTATGACACCTACTGTTCTACCTGCTCCTTTTCAGAGGTGCCTCCTCAAATGGAAACGAGGGGCCGAGATCGACTGCCCAGGACCACTATTGTTCCTGTGACACCTACTGCTCCACCTGCTCCTACTTTAGAGGCCGAATTTCAAAGATCCATAGCTATGCTTACCCATTTAGTAGCTGCTCAGAATGGGAATCGGGGTTTACTATCCCTTAGCTCTAGCTCTCAAGAGCCCACGGCTGCTTTCAGGCTAAGGGATTTTCTGAGGATGAACCCACCTATCTACACTGGGTCAAAAGTTGAAGAGGACCCACAGCACTTCAATAATGAGATGTGGAAGGTGTTGAAGACCATGCATGCGACTGAGACTGACGGAATTGAGCTGACTGCTTAGCAACTCAAGGATATGGCCAATGTTTGCTACAATCAGTGGGAAGAGAGTCGAGGTGATGATTCTGAGCTTGCCATTTAGGAGGAATTTGAGAGTGCCTTTCTCGATCACTTCTTCCCTCAAGAGTTGAGAGAGGCGAAGGTTGAGAAGTTCGTGAATCTGAAACAAAAGGGGATGATGGTGAAGGAGTATAGCTTGAAATTCATCCAGCTGTCCAGGTACGCTACGGAGATGGTCCCTAATATGAGAGCAAGAATGAGAAAGTTCGTATCTAGGTTAGGTAAGTATGTGAAGAGAGAATATAAGGCGGTATTGTTAATTCTAGATATGGATATTTTGAGGTTAATGGTTTATGCTTAGGAAACTGAGGAGGATAAGAAAAACGATAGAGAGGAGCATATGAGAAAGAAGGCCATGTCAGTGAGGCCTGAGTCTAGTCAGCATAAGCAGGGCAAGAGAGATAAGTCCTACTTCCAAAAGAGGTCCTCCAATTGTGCATAATCTTCAGCTAGTGCACCGGCTCTGAGCCACAGGTTTGATCAAAAGTCCCAATGCCAACCAAACGTTAGAGCACAGGGTTCGTAAGCTAGCATGACTCTTTGCTCTAAAGAGAGGCCGCCTTGCGAGAAATATGGCAAAATGCATCTGGGAGAATGTAAAGATGGAGGGAATGGTTGCTATAAGTGTGGCCAGGTAGGTCATTTTCAGAGGGAGTGTCCGACGTGGAGCAATAAGGCCCAATCCGTTACCTCAGCACCACCAGTGAGGGGTAATGAAATAGGTGCTACACCAGTACCAGGTGGAGGGACAAACCGTTTGTACACCATGGGGAATCGATAGGACCAAGAAGATGCACCGGATGTTGTGACGGGTATGATTCAAGTCTTTACTCTTGATTGCTATGTTTTGATGGATCTTATTGCTACTTTATTATTTGTATCTCCTCATGTGGTGAGTAGATTTGAGATTCTCCCTAAGAGCTTGCTTGAACCATTTTCTGTTTCTACTCCTGTTGGTGAGTTTATTCGAGCTGAGAAAATCTATAGAAACTGTGTGGTATCTATTCATCATAGGGATACTTCTGCTGATTTGGTTGAGTTGGAGATGGTTGATTTCGATATAATCCTTGTTATGGATTAGCTTCATGTCTGCTATGCCTCGGTTGATTATTGAACTCGAATAGTTAAATTCTAGTTTCCTAATGAGCCTGTTATTGAGTGGAAGGGAGATTCGGTTGTGCCAAAGAGTAAATTTATTACCTCAAGGCTCAAAAATTGATTTCTAAGAGATGTATCTCTCACCTCGTGCGAGTTAAATCGGATGATGTTGAGCCCCCTTCTCTTGAGCCAGTCCTGATTATAAATGAGTTTCCTGAGGATTTGTCTAGAATCCCTCCTAATAGGGAGATCGACTTTGGGATTGATGTTCTTCCTGATACCAAGTCGATTTCCATTCCACTATATAGGATGACCCCTGTAGAGTTAAAGGAGTTGAAGGAACAGCTGAAGGACTTGTTGGAAAAAGGATTCATAAGGCTAAGTGTGTCTCCTTGGGGCGCTCCGATCTTGTTTGTATGAAAGAAGGATGGTTCCTTGAGGATGTGTATCGACTATCGTCAGCTGAATAAGGTGACAATTAAGAATAAGTATCCCTTTTTGAGAATCAATGACTTGTTTGACCAACTTCAGGGTGCCACTATTTTCTCTAAGATAGACCTCAGATCAGTCTATCACCAGTTGAAAGTGAGAGAATATGACATCCCGAAGATGACTTTTCGAACCTTATATGGTCATTTTGAGTTTTTCATGATGTCGTTTGGGTTGATAAATGCACCTACAACCTTTATGGACTTAGTGAATAGGGTATTCAGGCAGTATCTTGACACATTTGTTATTGTGTTCATCGATAACATTTTGGTATATTCTAGGAATGAGGAGGAGCATGCCAATCACCTCTGAATTGCTTTGCAGACGTTCCGAGATCATGAGTTGTATGCTAAGTTTTCTAAGTGTGAATTATAGCTCAAATCTGTGGCCTTCTTAGGTCATGTGGTTTCTGGGATGGAATTCAGGTGGATACTCAAAAGATTGAGGTGGTTAAGAATTGGCCAAGTCCAACCTCGCCAACTGAGATAAGAAGTTTTCTGGGGTTGGCTGGTTACTATCGAAGGTCTGTTGAAGGATTTTCTTCCATAGCTGCAGCATTGACTAGACTAACTTAGAAGAAGGTTAAGTTTCAATACTCCGATGAGTGTGAGAAAAGTTTCCAGGAGTTAAAGACGAGGTTAACTACTGCATCGGTGTTGACCTTGCTCGATGGGACTAATGGATTTATTATCTACTGTGATGCCTTAAGAGTGGGATTGGGATGCATGTTGATGGAAAAAGGGAAGGTTGTTGCCTATGCTTCTAGATAACTCAAAGTGCATGAAAAGACTACCCTGCTCATGACTTAGAGTTGGCAATAGTAGTGTTCGCTCTCAAGATCTGGCGCCACTACTAGTATGGAGTGCATGTTTTGATGTGTTTACAGACCACAAAAGCCTACAATATGTTTTCACCTAGAAAGAGCTTAACTTAAACAAAGAAGATTACTTGAGTTGCTCAAGGACTACGACATGAGCATTCTCTACTATCTAGGTAAGGATAATGTGGTTGCCGATGCTCTTAGCAGGATTTCCATAGGGACCACTACCTATGTGGAGGAAGAAAGGAAAGAATTGGTCAAAGAGGTGCATACACTGGCTAGATTAGGAGTACAACTTGAAGAGAATAATGAGGGAGGGTTTAATGTCCAGAATGGGTCTACTTCATGGAGGGAATGGAGTACAACTTGAAGAGAATAATGAGGGAGGGTTTAATGTCCAGAATGGGTCTACTTCATCTTTAGTGTCAGAGGTGAAGGAAAAGCAAGACCGAGATCTTATTGTATTACAGTTGAAAGATAATGTACATAAGCAGAAGGTTATGGCTTTCACTAAAGGAGGAGATGGGGTATTGAGGTATCAAGGCAGATTGTGTGTTACTAACATTGACAATGTTCAAGAGAGGATCATGGACGAAGTACATAACTCTAGGTATTCCATCAATCCTGGCTCCACCAAGATGTATGATGACTTGAGAAAAGTCTATTGGTGGAATGGGATGAAAAGGGATATTGCAGAATTTATTGCGAAGTGTCTCAATTGTCAGCAGGTCAAGGTTGAGCATCAGAGACTGAGTGATTTTGCTCAAAACATCAAAATTCCATAATGGAAGTGGGAAATGATCAATGTGGACTTCATTACAAGCTTACCAATATCTCGAAAGTAACATGACTCAATTTGGGTAATAATGGACAAAATGACTAAGTTTGCACACTTTTTGGCAGTCAAGAAAACTAACATTACAGAGGAATATGCAAGTTGTATATTCATGAGATTATGAGGTTGCATGGAGTTTCATTATCCATCATCTCGGACAGAAAAGCTCAATTCACCTCTCAGTTTTGGAGGTCATTCCAGAAGGGATTGGGTACTAGGGTGAATCTAAGTACAACCTTTCACCCTCAGATAGATGGCCAGGTGGAGCATACTATTCAGATGTTGGAGGATATGTTGAGAGCATGCACTATTGATTTTAAAGGTAATTGGGATGACCATTTGCCTTTAATAGAGTTTTCTTACAACAACAACTTTCATTCGAGTATTCAGATGGTCCCATATGGGGCATTCTATGAGAGGAGGTGTAGATCACTGTATTTGCGTTTAATAGAGTTTTCTTACAACAACAACTTTCATTTGAGTATTCAGTTGACCCCATAGCACTCTTTGGGAGAAGGTGTAGATCACTAATTGGATGGTTTGAGGTAGGAGAAACAGAGTTGATCAGACCAGACTTGGTTCATCAAGCGGTAGAGAAAGTGAAAGTCATTCGTGAGAGGTTGAGGACTGCATAGAGTCGACAGAAATCTTATATGGATGTCCAAAGAAGAGACTTAGAGTTTGAGATCAATGATTGGGTATTTTTAAAAGTGACGCCCATTTATTCTAGTCTACGGATGACGAGAGAATTGACGGTAATAATCCCTTCTATATTCCTATTCATTGAGTTTTTCTTTCATTCATAGATATGATAGAGTTCTAAAGTTCGAGTGAGGATTGGTATGACTTGTTAATGTGATGTGATTATTATAATTGCTGCATTCCTTATTTGATTGGTTTAAGTGAGTCAGTCGAGGGGTAATTAATTGTTAGAGTCCATGAGAGGATTTGTGTCTTAACCTATATTCTCTTCATTCGAGGACAAATGATCCTAAGAGGGAGATAATGTAACAACCCCAAAATTTTGTCTACTTGAATTGGAAAAGTATAAGGAGGATTTTTAAAAAAAAAGGGAAGTATGCAAATTAATTTGTTCATGTCTGAGACTACTACGACTCTGGAGTAAAATTTATTGTTTCACTAAGTGAAGGTTCACTGCAGAGCATACCTTCATTATGCACAATAGTCTTCCTTCAGCTAATAAACTTTCTGTAATATTAATAAATGAGTGGGGGATTGTAGGTGGAACATTTTTAATATTCATTTTATTATATTCTTCCACTTCATGTTGCTTAAAATAATTGTTCCATTAGACTATTTTTATAATATATCTTTGACCATTAGTATGATCATGTTGGCCACCCAGAAAATGTAGTGGAATTCATATTTGTTCCACTTCACATTTGCTGATTCTTCTTGTGTATATATAGGAGCACATTCTGCTTATTTCAACACAGATGTAGTAAGAAAACTTAGAGCATAAGACGAAAGGAAAAACATTTGGGCAGTGAGCAATACCAAGAAAATATATTTTGTTCACATAAACATTTTGAGAGTTTTTATTAGCTAAAGGGAGGTGTTTTATTGTGTAGAGCTTCGGCAATTTTATTCTTGTAAGTTGCTCCTATTTTCTAAATCTTTTATAATAAGATATTTTATACAAATGATTTTATTTTCATGTACTTTTAAGTACCTTATTGTAAGACTCAGATTTTCAAGCTTATTTATGTTGTTTAAGGCCCTCATGGGCCCTCTATGTCAAGCCAAGTTCAAAGGATTTTCCGTTGGCTAAGTTCGACATAAGTACCGGTAGAAAGGTCAAATTTAAACTAGCATAACTCTTAGAATATTTGGAACTGGGTAGCCCATGACCTTTCAAATGAAATACCTTTGAGTTAGCTTCGCAACACACTTTGTTTCACCTCATTGCGAGGTCGGATGAAGGAGTTATGATCGTTTTCATGAGGCCCTCCCGTGCAGTGTTGTCACACGGCCTGTTTGACGGCTAGTGTGGCCTTTGACGGGCTGTTTGGGGTAGCTGTGGTTGTAAAAGGGCATTTTTGGCACTGAGGAAGGTGGCACGACTAGTGGTACAGGCCGTGTGGCTCACCACTGACCGTGGGGATGGCCACAAGGTGTTCCAGAGGGAGCTTATTGAAAATTAGGAAAAATGTGGCTAAGGGTAGTGCCATGGGCACTGTTGATGGGCCGTGTGGAGTGGGATGACCCATGGCACTTGGACGTGTCATGGCCTGCAACATTTATTTTTTGTCTAAGTGAGGTGGGACGGACCAGTACACGGTCCGTGTAATGCCACACGGTCCGTGAAACGATCCGTCAAAGTGACGAGACGTCAATTTTTTCCAAGTTTCACAACTTCCATTTTTTTCCACTAAGGTACTTCACATAGGCACTCCACACGACCCATGGAGTGCCACATGGCCAGTGAAGTCTCCAGTGAGACAACACTTTGCCTAATTTTTCATCCGATCACTAATGGCATTTTCATAAATTTTAATTATTCTAATGACTTTTTTAGACTTCCAATGCTATCTTAACCTTCCTATAAGACATAAACAATATTCCTAAGGATCACACTCATTACTCTCATCTCAAATACATCCTCAATTCTCTTAAGAGCCTCCATTAAGACATAAACAATATTTCTAAGGATCAAACTCATTATTATCATCTCAAATACACCTTCAATTCTCTCAAGAGCCTCCACCAAGACCCCAATCCTAATTTCAATGAAACTAAAGAACAAGTTTAGATTTCAAGACCCACGTCCAAGCTTTCATTCTTTCTCAACTCAATTTCAAGGAACTTAAAGTCTAAGGTATATGGGTTGATCCTTGACTTTCTTTCAATCAAGGAGACCCAAAATTATTTTTAAGCAATCTCATGGATTTCTAGTTACTTTAAATTCGGGGTTTTGAAGATTATGAATCGTAAAATTTTAATTATGCATGGATAGTGTTTATTTGATGATTTTAATGTGATTTAACCTATTACATGAGGACTTTCTTTAGGTTTTATGGAATTTCAAGTATGAATGTCCCCTTTAAGACTTCTAAATGCATGGGTGATTACAATATGAATTTAAATGTGGATTTAATTATATTTTCGATTGAATTTCATATTATATTGTTGATTTTTGATTGAATCCTAATTACTCATGCCATTCTCTCATTGTCCATATCATATGCATTCATGTATATGGATCATTTTGAGAAATTATGTTATGGGTTAATTCCAATTATGCTCTATGATATGAGTTTTGATAAATGTTGGTTATGATAATATTGTGATTATATATATGTCTTTGATTTTGGCTTTTTGAGTATTTTGGGTGCTTGCACCATTTTGTATATGAATGGGCTATTCTTATGCATGAGTATATAGACTATGAAATTACGTTTTGGCCTTTAAGCCTCATAATGCATTGAAATGGTTTTGAAAATGATTTACGTCGTTTGAAAGTATGTATATATGTATACGTATATCTATTCTTGTGGGATGATGACTTAGCACCGATGTATTGGGGGCGTTAAGGCTATCCCCAAGGGCTCTCTCCCTTTCCTTGAACTATGTGCCTAGCATAGGTTTTTTATCCGAAGATGGAGTTATCCCGTAAGGAGAAGAAATGATTTGAATTGTGATTTTGTGAAAATCTTATCCAAAGAGGGAGTTGTCCTGTAAGAAAGGTTACTTCATAGGAAGAGGGAGTTGTCCCGTAAGGTGAAGTATGGTCTACCCTTGGAAAGTAGACCGTATACTTAGTACATTCAAATGTACTAACGCATACTCTTGCGTATATGATTTTACCATGTAGGGACTAAGGACTTTTACCATCCACCGTTCGATGTTTAACTCGGATTCCGGGTTTACTTGTAATGGTGAGTCTTGTCTTTCAAGGACGCACCACCTTCTATCTACCTATGTTACTTACTTCTCTGTACCCGCACCTTAGTATTTTTATGCTATGTGTTATGTGAACTCATGTTGACCTTTCCCCATGATGCCCCATAGCGTGAGTCCTACTTTCCCGTCCCTTAGAACTATGTGTTGATTGTTGACAATACTTCCGAACCGATGATGCGAGTTTTGGTATCTTGAGGCTTGTTTGGGGGCTCTTGGGGTCCCATATCCCGTGTCACATCTAGGCCCTAGGTTGGGGTCATGACACTTATTATGAGAATATTATTTATGATGAGTGATGAACTTATCTTGATGCATCAAAGTTAAATCAAAAGACCCTACATATCACTTTATTTACTTGAGTTAGAGATTTAAGAGAAGTTGTTAATGAGGAAGTTTTATTTATTCTCTTGCTATTATATGAGAATTTTACTACTTGAAATTATATTATGTCCTGAGATTAATGTTCTATGTGAAAAGAGTTTATATGAAGTTAAGTTGAGGTTAATATAATAAATTGAGAATACTTGAGTCGTTGAACATGAAAACATGTTACATTATAAACTTGTTTACATAACATGATGAGTAAGGTTAAAAGAGTCCAAATGACCGTTTGAATTGAGTAGAGCATGATAAGTTACATAATTATTGAATTGACTATATTTGAGTACTTGTATGTGATTGAATGAATTGATAAATCTTTGAGACGAGTTGAGATAACTCTACAAGGTTGAGGATGAGTTGATTGATTGAGTATTGAGGATTGAGTTACATGATGATTTGAGCATGTTTAAGTCTTGGGAGGAGTATCAAGCACCGAGCGGGGAGCAAGTATACTTTTACTTTAACCCACAGAACTACATTGCCAACGTAGGATAGTCATATATCATTTTTCTGGTGACTTGTCCTGCAAGTGGACATTTACCCTGGATCCAAGAGAGAGTTGATCCGTCACGACCCAACCTATGGGCCGTGACTGGTACCCGATAGGGCACCCAGACGATATTACCAAACCAAATTCAGATTATAGACATCCTATATCTTGCAAATATTTTGGCAGAGTTTCCTCTGTTTTTATGACTAACCACCTGAAACAAAAAATTTCCAGCAAACTACACAGATATATATACAAACGTATCCATACGAATGCGGGCCGACAAGGACACCGCTGCGGTTAAACCGCCCAACAAACATAGCATGATATCATAATATTCAAACTGGCAGACATGACTTCTAAATCCCATACACAGACATAATGTACAAATGACTAACATGGCCCATACTCACGACATGTCCACAGACCTCTAATAGTAGCATGATATCATAATATTAAAACTGGCAGACATGACTTCTAAATCCCATATACAGACATAATGTACAAATGACTAACATGGCCCATACTCACGACATGTCCACAGACCTCTAATACAGATAATACAGAATCAAACGACGGGACAGGGCCCCCGTCATACCCAAAGTGAATGAAGTCTGAAGAAACAAATATTAACAAAGTATACCAAAAGTGGCTCCGGAATGAGAGAGCTCTTCAGACAGCAGATGGAGGTCCTAAGCTGGAAGTCCTCTA
>DF365126.1:12587-27230 GCA_000787875.1 Solanum virginianum
GCTTAGGACCTCCATTTGCCGTCTGAAGAGCTCCCTTACTTCGGAGCCACTTTTGGTATACTTACTTTGTTAGCATTTTGTTACTTCAGACTACATTTATCATGCATATGACGGGGGTCCTGTCCCATCTCTTTTATCGGCATATTTTTTTAAAGGTTTGTGGACTACTGTGAGTATGAGCTATGTTAGTCAGTTGTATATTATGTCTGTATATTGAGTTTTGGAGTTATGTTTGTCAGTTTGAATACTATGTTTGATTGTTGTGTTTGTTGGGTGGTTTGACCACAGCGGTGACCTTGTCGGCCCGCATTCGTATGGATATGTCTGTATATGTGTTTGTGCTGTCTGTTGGAATCTCTTATTTTAGTTGGTTAGTTAGAAAAGCAGAGGAAACTCTGCCGAAATTTCTGTAAATAATAAGGTGTCTATAATTCGAGTTTGGTTTGGTAATACTATCTGGGTGCCCCAATTGGGTACCAGTCATGGCCCATAGGATGGGTCGTGACACAAAGCTAACATTCGACTTATTTAGACTCTAAGAACACTAATTCCATCAATTTCAACCATTAACATACTTATCTCAAGACCTAGACCACAACAATCAATACAGTCAGACAATCAAGGCTTTAGACATTATACATTCATTGGGGCACATGGGCAAACAATCCCATGTTCTGGGTAGCCTTTACATACCTGAGATGAAGATTTTGCTATCCTTCAACAAGAATTGAACTCAAACTTGGAATTCCTTAGGTTCTACTTTGCTATCACTCTCAGGAACTTATGTTTTAAACTTGAAGGCAATGGGTTTTTGAAACCTTTCACACTAAATAAGTCTTAAAACATCTTTTGGGACTTAAAATTAGTTAGAAATAACCAAAATACCCTTTTTGAAACTAAAATATAAGTTTTAAAATTTGCACGTCCGTCTCAAGCCAGGGGCACGGACTAGTGAAATTTCAGAATTTTCAATTCTCGTCAAAAAAATAAAGAAAAGAACCAATTGTAAGTCTGCACACCCTCCGCGTCGTACCAGGGGCGAGGATCAACACTGTTTGGGCATTAATTAGCAAAAATTATTTTTCGCTCTGGTTGCTCTTAAATCGGGTGGAGACCATTTTCCCATTTAACTTTTTGTGCTAATCACAAATTTGATCTCAAATTTTTCTTCAAAACTTTAGAAGGCGCATTGTGCTCACGATTACGTTTTAGGGGCGTTTTGATAATTTTACGGGGTGTTATATCATCTCCCCCTTGGGATCATTCGTCCTCGAATAATAGCATAAGTGACCTCAAAACTCATCTCATTCCTCACTCGTGAACTCTCGAACTCTCAATTATACATCACTTATCTATCTCTATCTTAGACTTGGGAATAGAATCGGATTAAGACATCAACACAGAGAAAGAAATTTCAATAGCATTAAGGATAGGGATATTACCTTCGACATCATCATCATTCGACACGAATAGGTGTGGGTATTTGAGTTTCATCGCTTTATCAGCTTCCCATATAGCTTCCTCAACAAATTGATTCCTCTATAGGACTTTGATGGAGGCTATCGCTTTGTTCCTCGGCTTATGAACTTTTTGATCTAGGATTTGGACTAGAATTTCTTTGTAGAATAAGCTATCCTTACCTCTCGTACTCTCGATAGGAATTGCCAAGGGAGAATCTCCAAACACTTCCTCAGCATTGACACATGGAACACCGGATGGACTCCATCTAACTGTTAGAACCCGCATTTTGTGTGTTAGAATAGTTACGATAATTTGGGACCAAAGTGGCATTATAGAAAAATTTGAGACCAAAATGGAATTATTGGAAAGTTTGGGATCAAAGTGAAATTTTTGAAAGAAGGTTCCTGAAGATTAGGTGGGACCCACTTAAATTGTGTTGGATTTTAATTTGACCAAGTGTGGTGTGGACCCACACACTTGGCAAGTCTTGTGTGCATGTACTTATATATACATGTAAGATATTTCCTTTAGCTCATTTTCATCGTCTTATCACTTAGAGAAAGATCAAGAAGCTTAGAGAACCAAAACCAAACCCACGGCCAAGGCTAGAGAAATTGGGAAATTCACTTTCTTCCATTTCAAATTATTTTGATGATACAAACCTACTATTTTGAGTCCCTTAAGTAGCTTGAAGGTGTTGTTGGAGCAAGAAAACATCTTTTTCTTCATCTTTGAAAACCTTAGCTCAAGTGTGAAGTTGAAAGAAAAAGGTATGGTTTAATATTATTTTATGTTTTGTTAAGTTTGTATATATGTTTTAGTACCTTAAAATGAAGGAAAATTATGAAATATGCAAGGTTGGAAAGGAATTGTATGTATGTTGGGTGTGGCCGTGTAGTATATGTATAATAGGTGGTGTTGTGTAGTGTTATATTGTTTTGGAATTATGAATTGTTGCTTAAGTAGTATACTATGATCATTGTAGAGTGCCGAGCTGGATTCTCGGGGTAGCATATTTTTAAGTGGAAATGCTACCGAATATTTCGCAAAATTAAGGATAAATTAGGAATTTAACGCCAAGAAGTCCTTAGCTAATTGTGTGGCCTTGTTATGAATTTTATTGAGGCCGAATTGGTATATGTATGTATATCTAGTGTTATGTTATGTTGGAATGAATGTTCTGGGTAGCCTTTACATACCTGAGATGAAGATTTTGCTATCCTTCAACAAGAATCGAACTCAAACTTGGAATTCCTTAGGTTCTACTTTGCTATCACTCTCAGGAACTTATGTTTTAAACTTGAAGGCAATAGGTTTTTGAAACCTTTCACACTAAATAAGTCTTAAAACATCTTTTGGGACTTAAAATTAGTTAGAAATAACCAAAATACCCTTTTTGAAACTAAAATATAAGTTTTAAAATTTGCACGTCCGTCTCAAGCCAGGGGCACGGACTAGTGAAATTTCAGAATTTTCAATTCTCGTCAAAAAAATAAAGAAAAGAACCAATTGTAAGTCTGCACACCCTCCGCGTCGTACCAGGGGCGAGGATCAACACTGTTTGGGCATTAATTAGCAAAAATTATTTTTCGCTCTGGTTGCTCTTAAATCAGGTGGAGACCATTTTCCCATTTAATTTTTTGTGCTAATCACAAATTTGATCTCAAATTTTTCTTCAAAACTTTGGAAGGCGCATTGTGCTCATGATTACGTTTTAGAGGCGTTTTGATCAACAACTATTTTGAAATATCTCGTAGGAGTTTGTATGGTTTAGGAGGAGTATGTTCTCCGTAGGTTGGGCCAGTTCGGGTTCCCACCGATCATGGGTCCCGCACTGCCCTTTTATGCAATTTTGGTAAATTTTGAAAGGAGTTGTAATAAATATTATCTCGATTTCAAATATGATTATTTTACTTATCCTTTGAATTTATGATAATGATTTTATGCATATGATTATTCACTACTCTGCTCGTGCCCATCTTGATATCATTCACCGATTCTCGGGCCGATTAATTATCGTGCGCATTTTGATACACCCCAGAGTTATGTTTGATTTGGGCGGCGAGTACAGGGATATGGCGATACGTAACACCTGGCTCACTTGCACGTTACGTTGTGGTTGAGTGAGTATAGGGATATAGAGATATGTAACATCTGGCTCACTGGCGCGGAAGTACAGGGATATGGTGATATGTAACACCTGGCTCACTTGCACGTTATGTTGTGGTTGGGTGAGTGCAGGGACGGCGATACGTAGCGCCTGACTCACTTATCCTATTTTTGGTTATGGTATGGGCTGGATGAGTACGGGGACGGTGATACGTAGCGCCTGGCTCACCTATCCTATATTTGATATGTCGTAGTGATTCAGAGATTTTGCAACTTTCTGGTGTTATGGCGCCATTAATGGGCAGGCGACCATATTTCTTGCACCTATGCATGATTGGAATCTTGAAAGTAGACATTTTGATATTTTTGGATATGCACTTGATTTCTGTACTTTTGTTTCAGTTATCCCTTAGTTCAAACTCTGTACATTCTGGAAAGTGAGCATTTTGGATGTTTTGGATATGCACCGGTTTACTATAATTTTGCTTCAGTTATTACTCTAATTTATATTTTGTATATTTTGCTTTACATACTTGGTACGTATTTCATACTGACCCTCCTTTCTTTGGGGGCTATTTTTCATGCCCGCAGGTACTGACGAGCAGTTTGGTGACCCATCAACTTAGGATCTCCTTCTGCTGTTTGAAGTGCTCCCCTACTCCGGAGCCTGTTTTTGGCATATACATTCTCTATTATTGTGCATACATGTTTACTCAAGGGTACGACGGGGCCCTATCCCATCCTATGATTCTGTCAGTTTGTTTAAAGGTCTGTGAACGCATATATATGTAGGTTGTGCCTAGTGTAAATAACTAGACATGTAGGATGTGTATGTTGAATGGTTTACCCGCCATTGCGGCCTTGTCGGCCATTCTATATGTATATGATGTTCTGTTTATTCTGTGTTACATCTGTTAGAATTTTTCTGAGTGAGGTTATGTATATGATGTTCTGTTTATTCTGCATTGCATCTGTTAGAATTTTTCTGAGTGAAGGGTTATTTTGGGTTAGTATATAAAACAAAAGAAACTCTGTCAAAATTTTTGTGAATATAAGCCATCCATTTGAAATTCGGCTTTGTGATTATGATTGGTTGCCCATTTCGGGCACTAGTCTCGGTCCATGGGGTTGGGTCGTGACACTAACTTGGAAGCCAAGTCCAATTCATAAGTGACCTTCCCAATCCTTCTCACAATCTGGTATGGTCCGATATAACGTGGACTCAACTTCTCCTTTTTACCAAATCTCATGACACCCTTCATGGGTGACACCTTCAAATACCCCTAATCATCCACCTCAAATAGACAAGGGGACCCCATGCAACCTCACAATCTCACGAATGTATAGGTGGGCATACTCCTCAGCCATATTAGTTGTCTTGACTGCCGAGAAGTGGGTCTGATTTGGTCGTCCTATCAATAATCACCCATATCGAATCATGCTACTTTCGGGATCTTGGTAAACTAGTAATGAAATCCATGTTGATCATCTCCCACTTCTACTTAGGAATTTCAAAGTTCTGAGCTAAACCACATGGTCTTTGTTTTTCAACCTTGACCTGTTGATAATTAGGACACTTAGAGACAAATTTAGCAATGTCACTCTTCATCGCATTCCATCAACAGACACTTAGAGTTGAATTCAACAATGTCGCTCTTCATCCCAATCCACCAATAGACTTCTCTAAAGTCGTGGTACATTTTGGTAGAACAGGGGTGAATGGAATATCTAGAGCTATGACCTTTAGTCGTAATCCTTTCTCGAACACCATCAATATTAGACACATACAGTCATCCTTGATACCTCAACATCCCATCTCCCTCTTTGGAGAAAACCATCACCTTTAGCCTATGAACTGTTTCTTTCAATTGGAACAAGATAGGGTCTTGGTCTTGCTTTTCTTTCACTTCTAACACTAAGGATGAAGCAGAACCATTCTGAACATTGATCCTGCCTTCGTTGTTCTCCTCAAGTTGCACTCCTAGTCAAGCCGATCTATGTACTTCCTTTGCTAGCTCTCTTTTCTCTTCTTCCACATGGCCAGTGCTACATATGGACATCCTGCTAAGAGCATCGACAACAATGTTAGCCTTACCTGGGTGGTAGAAAATGCTCATTTCATAATCTTTGAGCAACTCCAACCACCTCCTCTATCATAGGTTGAGCTCCTTCTGGCTGAACATGTACTGCAAGCTGTTATTATCAGTGAACACATCCACATGCACTCCATACAAATAGTGACACCAAATCTTAAGTGTGAATACCACCGCCGCCAACTTGAGATCATAAGTCAGATAATTCTTCTCATGGAGCGTAAGTTGCCTGGAAGCATAAGCTATTACCTTCCCTCTCTGCATAAGTACATAGCTCAATCCAACTCTGGATGCATCACAGTATATCATGAAGTCCCCTGTCCAGTTGGGCAAAGTCAAAACTGGGGCTGTAGTTAATCTAGATTTCAACTGTTGGAAACTCTTTTCACATTCTTCAAACCACTAAAACCTGGCCTTCTTCTAAGTTAGCTTAGTCAAGGTGCTGACAGAGAGGAGAAGCCTTCAACAAATCGGCGATAATAGCATGCCAAACCCAAGAAGCTTCTTATTTCAATCGAAGAAATTGGTTTTGGACAGTTCTTAACAACTTTAATTTTCTGAGAATCCACCTGAATACCATCACTCAAAACAACATGGTCTAGGAAGGCCAAAGACTTGGGCCAAAACTCACACTTTGAGAATTTTGCATACAACTCATGATCTTTGAGCCTTTTCAAAATCACTCTAAGGTGATTAACATGCTAACTTTCATCCTTTGAATACACCAGAATATCATCAATAAACACAATCACGAACATATCAAGATATGGTCTGAATACCCTATTCATCAAATCCATGAAAGTTGCAGGTGCATTCGTAAACCCGAAGGACATGACCAAGAACTCAAAATGGCCATACCATGTCCTAAAAGCTGTCTTAGGAATGTCACTTTCCTAACCTTCAACTGATGGTAACATAATCTGAGGTCTATCTTGGTGAAATAAGTAGCACCCTGAAGTTGGTAAAAGAGATTATCTATCTTAGGGAGAGGATACTTATTCTTTATGGTGACCTTGTTCAGTTGCCGATAGTCTATACACATTCTGAGAGACCTATCTTTTTTACATATAAATAGGGTAGGACTACCCTAAAGTGAGACACTAGGCCTTATGAAACCTTTCTCTAACAAGTCTTTCAATTGTTCTTTCAATTCCTTTAACTCTACGGGGGCCATTCTATAAGGTGGAATTAAAATGGGTTTGGTCTCGAGAAGAATATCAATCCCAAAGTCAATCTACCTATCAGGAGGGACTCTAGATAGATTGTTAGGAAACACATTCATAATCAGGATGGACTTAAGAGGAGCAGATTCAACCTCATCAAATTTGACTCACACAAGCTAGTAAATACAACCTTTGATGATCAACTTTCTGGCTTTAAGATAGGAGATAAACATTTCCATTGGTGCAAGTGAACCCTCTTTCCACTCTAGAACAAGCACATTAGAAAAATAAAACTTAACAATTCGGGTTCTATAGTAAACAAAAGCATAACAGGCATGAAGCTAATCCATGCTAAATATCATATCAAAATCAATCATCTCTAATTCTACCAAGTCAGCTAGGGTGTCTCTATAATAAATGGATATTACACAATCTCTGTAAACCCTCTCAGCTAGTATAGATTTGCCAGTAGGAGCAAAAACAGAAAATGGTTCAAGCTAACACTCTGGAAGAATCCCAAACTTACTAGCCACATAAGGGGTCATAAAAGATAAGGTGGCACCTGGATCAAGCAATGAATAATAATCAAAGGTAAAGACTCAAAGCATAGCCGTAACAATATCGGGTGCAACCTCCTGATCATGTTGATTATCCATCACACAAAGGCGGTTTGTCCCGCCTCCTGTACTTGTAATAGTACCTCTTTGTTAATTGCTAGCTGGGGGAGCTACGGAGGACTGTGTTCTGCTGCTCCCGTCACCTCACCTCCTCTTTGGACACTCAAAACTGAAGTGACCAGCCAGTCCACATGAATAGAAAACATCTCTCCTGACACAACACTTACCTAAATAAAGCTTAACACACTTATCACAAGGTGGCTTTCCCCTTGGACCTTGGGTCACACTAGCTTGAGATTGTGTACTCTAAGCCTTTTAGTTCTGGTAACGATGAGATTTTTGATCATACCTGTTTGGCTGAACAGGCGCATTTGCTACAGAAAAAAGTGGAACTTGTCGCCCTTATTCTGTCTTTGCTGGCTAGGCTCATGCCCAACTGATTTTGCCTTTTTGTGGATCTGTTCCTCTCTATCTTTCCTCTTATCCTCTTCCATCTATTGGGCATACACCATTATTCTGGAGATGTCCATGCTAGGGATTAGCACAGCCACCTTACACTCTTTCTGCACGTGCCTGCCCAGACCAGACACAAACTTCTTCATCCTTGCCCTTATGTCTTGCACCATTTATGGAGCATACCTGGACAACTTAATAAACTTGAGACAGTATTCTTTAACAATCCTTCCTCCTTGGTTCAGGTTCACGAACTCACCCACCTCTGCCTCTCTCAACTCTTGAGGAAAGAAGTGGTCAAGGAAAGCAGTATCAAACTCCTCCCATGTTGCAGGCTCCGCATTCTCACCCTTACTCTCCTCCCACTTATTGTACCAAACATTAGCAACATCTTTCAATTGGTAGGAAGCAAGCTCCACTTTCTCAATCTCATCAGCATACATCATTTTTAGGACCTTGTACATTTCATCAATGAAATTCTGTGGGTCCTCCTCAACCTTAGACCCCGTATACACAAGTGGGTTCATCCTTAAGAAGTCTCTAAGTCTGGTGGTAGATGAGGGTTCCTGTGAGCTAGAGCTCGGGGCTTGAGAACCTCAGTTGTTACCCTAAGAGGCCACTAACTAAGTCAGCATAGTGATGGCTCCCCTAAACTCTGTCTCTGTGCTAGGAGCTAGCTGGGGCTGCGCAGGAGGCACTTGCGGGACCTCAGCAGTTTGGCAGGGCGTCCCATCTCCTAGCCTCTGGATGGACTGGGACCTCAAGTTGGGTGTTCTCAGTTGATGGGGCTGCGGCACCTCTATGAGCGATTGTTTCTTTGGCAGCATTCTCTGTAAATGTGTAAAGCATGAGTTAAAATATGATTTCTATAAAGTTAAACTTTAATGTACGAATTTAGATCATAGAAGAAGGGTAACATTTCCTAATGTTTTATAGCCTTCTCCTTATGAAGTATGGTGCATAACACACCCATAAACAAGACTCTACTAGACACGACTTCATAGACTCCCTAGGATACTTGAACTCTAGGCTCTGATACCGAGTTTGTCAGGCCCCAGGAGGGTACCCTATGCATAACTAGCACTAAAAGACTATTGTTAACCCCCAAGCAAACCACCTAAACTTATCGTATTCATTTAATCAATTCATTAGCGGAAGATAACAAGGAAATATCTATCTATCAGTGGGATATAGGCTATCAACTCTGTCTATCATGACAAAATACGAATAACATAGTACTCTTAATAAATAAGAAACAGAGGAAACAAATTCAACATCAACTATCAGCTATCTATGTCTATGAAGCTCCTATAGCTAGTGTCTATGAAAGTACCATGACAGGCCATGGCTACCACAATAAAGATAAATAACTTAAAATAGATAAAAACGAAGTAAATGTTCCTCCAAAAGTAGGGGAGGACTCACCAAGTCTAGATTCACAGCTTTAAACCTCAATGATTCGCCTGCTGAAGCCTTCTTTCCATGGAATCTACATCATAAAATAATATAGTGCCAAAGGGGCATTAGTACGTAGAATGTATTATATGTAAAATGGGCTAAAGTAAACAGTAGGGTCTATAAAACATAAAATGACATAAGCTCATCCATCACTCAACCTCAACTCGGAGTAAGGAACATGACTCTATCACATCGCTATCCATCAAGACATCACACAATCATATCAATCTTAGAGTACTATCAACATGAAAACTGTTGGGGAGTTTCTATAACTAACAATCACCACCTATGAGCCAGTGATAGTATAATAAAGAGATGTCATTGCCGCATCTGCCTTGTACCTTGCTGGGGGTAAAGGATGAGTCTGTGACACTCTATAATTCTACCCTCGTATATACCTATGTTTCAAGCTTTATCCTTATATATAAGAGGTGTATTAGAGTCATAAGAGACCTCTAGTACTTAGACAAGTTTAAGACTTTCCTATATGTTGAGTTTTGAGTGTTGGATTATGTAAAGGTAAAATTTAAATGATCATAACTTTTAGCATGCAAAGAACTGCACAAGCTAAGACATATCAAATGAAAGCCTTTTGAGTTAGCTTTCCAATGCAACTGGTTTCTCCTTATTTTGAGCTTGTAGTCAAACGTTATGACCATTTTACTAAAGGCTATTAGTGTAGAGTTGCACCTATGAGATCTATTTAAGAGTCATAATTTGGACTACAACTCATACCTGCAACTAGTAGAAAACGTCAGAAAGCTACCGATTGTAACCCCAAACATTATGACCACCTTTTACGAGTCTTAGCATGAGCTACGAGTCATAGTGTGGGCTCGTAGGAAGTTCCAGAGACTCCAAAAATTATGCCAAAAGTTTATGAGAGGGTTCTTATGAGTTGTAGGACCCACTACGAGTCATAGGGTTGCCCCTAGGCCACTTTTGACAACATTTTAAGGAAGGTTGTTTGGACCTTTCCTACTATTCCTAAGCCTAGGGTCAACGTTTTTATACTTAAATCAGTCCCAAAACATATCAAATGGCCTCTTTGTTGTTGAAATATTCTCTTTAAGGCATTGAAGAGAAATTCAAGAGAGGAAGAGGGGCTAGGGTTTGAAGAAGAACTTGAGAAATCTTCCAATTTCTTCAAAGATACTTCAAGATTCTACACTCCCAGGTATGTAAGGCTTACCAAAGTGTGGATTCCTTTCTTCACACACCCTTTTCCATTATCTTGAGTCAAGATTTAAGGAGATTTGAGATTTTTGAGAAATTTCTTCTATTTTAATACTCTATCTTTGTGATCATCATGAGGTCTTATTTTACATTACATTACATGACGTAATTCCTATGTTTTCATGAGCATGAATGTGAGATGTTTACATGCCTTTTCATTCTTGATAGTACGAACTTTAATTTGCATATTTTAATGGAACTTTATGCATAAATTTAGCATATTGAGTTGGGCAAATTGACCATATTGAGTTGAGTGGATTGATGCACATTGAGTTGAGTAACTTGAGTATACATGAGCATGAGAAATATGTTGCATTGAGTCACATACCTTATGATATATGATGCCTTGATTGTATTGCATGACGAGTTAATTAAATGAGTCTAAATAACCATTTGGTTAATAATTTGCATTGATTGATTGAATTATTGAGTGGAGTTATAAGTTGATGATGAGATGATGATGAGTTGAGTTATGATGATGATGATGAGTTAATTGATAAGTTAAGCATATTTTAGTCTTGGGAGGAGTATTGAGCATAGAGTTGGGTGATTGAAGACCACCCCAGAACTACACTGCCAGCGTATGACAGTTATTTTAGCATAATACTGACGACTCTTGTCCCACAAGTGGACACCGCCTTACGAATCCATGAGGGAGAGTTGATGCGTCCTTTTTCGTGGCACGTTAAGGATGAGAGGTATGTCGATTAAGAGAAACTCCCAAGCAACCTTGATTGAGCATGATATTTTAAAATGAGTCCATTTATCATATATATATTTTTAAAGTATGATTACTTCGAATGTGCATACACTAAGTTGAGCATGAGTTGTTGAGTTGAGATGAATAAGTTTAGCCTTATTTTCTTGAGCTATTTTACATACCAGTATATTTCATGTACTGATGTCTATTTTGGGCCTGCATCTTTTTATAATGCAGATATAGCAGATAAAGGGCTTCAGCACGCGTATCATTGAGGTCTAGATCAGTAGATCCCTCGAGCTTGGTGAGCCCTCCTAGTATCCCAGAGGAGCGCTTTTATCTTTCATTATTTTGAGTACTTTTCTTTCTTTTATTAAGGTACCCATGGCCTGTCATGGCATATTTCAAGACTAATAGGTAGAGGCTTCATAGACATTTGAGTGGAGGTTGTGGATAAGTCTCTATATCTAAACCATTTTCATTGATACTATGATATAGTAGAGTTATTTCTATATGTATATCTATATGCTCATAGTTGATGCTTATTCATTGAGTTTTTCTTCCGCTGCTAAGTTTGATTCGATGATGAGGCCAAATGATTCACTATGGGGCTAGCGATAGTCTCTGGGTGCCGGCCACGCCAAAGGTACCTTCCCGGGGTGTGATAGAACCTGTCAGGGATCCCAAAAAAGTTTATCAAGTCCTTTGCGAGACAAAGGAAACATTTGCTTTCACGGTCCAATCCTCTCCTATGTTGGCCACGTAGTTATTAAGTAGGAGTGGGACTCACTCTTACCCATTTCAGTGCTAATACTCCTCCTAGGACTCAATATGCTCATAAGTCTATCATCATCAGGCTAGTTATACAACTAAACCCCCCAGGCAGTGACCTCATCTCATCTGACAATCTATCACCTCAAGGAAAAGGTTCTTCCTCTCAAAGCTAAGGTTAAACTCATTTAGACTCTAAGAACATTAATTCCATCAACTTTATACATCAATATACTCATATCACAACCCAGACCACAACAATCAATACAGTCAGACATTCAAGGCTTTAGACATTACCCCTAAGTTTATTCCTGAAGTCTTTTACAGAGAATTCATGTAGGGTAAATATATATAATCACACAATAATACATGTAAACAGTTAATTCAAAATATGATGATCATCAATTTAAGATATTGTATAGATGTTAAAGATACATTTCAAGAATATCTTCAAGAATTACAATTAAAGACATATAAACTATTAATCTCCAACTTACTACATTAATTGGGGCACATGGAAAAACAATCCCATTTTTGGGTAGCCTTTACATACCTGGGATGAAGATTTTGTTATCCTTCAACAAGAATCGAACTCAAACTTTGAATTCCTTAGGTTCTCCCTCGCTATCTCTCTCAGGAACTTACGCTTTAAACTTGAAGGCAATGGATTTTTGAAACCCTTTCCTATGAAATAAATCTTTAAAACGTGTTTTGGGACTTAAAAAGGGTTGACAATGACCAAAATACTCTTCCTAAAGTTAAAAGAAAAAGTTTTAAAATTCGTACACAGGTCCGCGATGCGTCAGGGTTGCGGACTAATATAATTTCATGAAATTTTGGAATTTTCAATTCTCATTGAAAAAATAAAGAAAATAACCAAGTTTAAGTCTGCGCCCCCTCCGCGTCGCGCCAGGGGCACGGATCAATAGTCTCCGGACATTAATTAGCGAACATATTTTGCTTCAATTGCTCTTAACTCGGGTAGAGACCATTTTTTCCACTTGATTTTCTGCACTGATCGCAAATTCGAATATTTTGCTTTAATTGCTCTTAAATCGGGTAGAGACCATTTTTCTCACTCGATTTTCCGCACTGATTGCAAATTCGGTCTCGAATTTTCCCATTGGAGCTATGAAAGATGCATTGTGCACACAATTATGTTTTAGGGGCATTTTGGTAATTTTATGGGGTGTTACAGATATTTAACCATATATATTGAATTTAGAGAACAAGTGTAATGCAAAATATATAATATTTTAATAAATTAGGGTAGAATGATAGATATATTGTTTATTCCTCATGTTTAATCTTTTTATTAAAAGATGTTTCTATAATTATTTATTTTTTTCTTGTAAACATGAAATTACCCTTGATCATAATCCATTTCATCTTTTTATAAAAGATGTTTCTAGAACTATTTTGTTTTCTTGATATATTTTTTACTAGATATTTTATTCGTATGAAATGACAATTTTTCTCTTGGTCGTCCTTGGATTCACTCTTCTACCTTTTTTGCTCCATAGATATTTTGTTCGTATGAAATGACAATTTTTCTCTTGGTCGTCCTTGGATTCACTCTTCTACCTTTTTTGCTCCCATATCAAGGTCATTTTTTTTTACGTCGAAATCATAAAAAAAAAATATTTATGAAACTTGCTATGTGGTATTAATCTACTCAAGCGATGACAACTGGATGTCATGATCATATTCATTAAAAGTTACAAATTATTATATAAAAACAATCACAATTTGCATAAAATATTTTCTTATTTGAAATAGAAAGAATATCTTAAGACTCTTAGAACATTTAAAACAATAAAAAGATTAGCATTTTTTTGTAAAGAAAAATATTAGCTTATAAAGATCATTTTTGAAAAAATTAAACAATATAACGTAACTGTCAATTACGAGTTTGATTTATATAAATTTAATAAAGAAATGTTGTATTCTTTTAGTATGATTTAAACAATGTATCATGAATATCTATTAAGAGTTTACCTTGTATAAATTTGATCATGACCAATTAAAAATTCTAGTGCTCTTTTTCCTTAAATAAATAGAATATTTCATTAGTCGACCTTGTGGCAGATTATATCAATTGTCATTTACTTCGAAAAAAGAAAACAAGTTCACACTAGAATAAATATATGTACTTTAAATTCATTTCACATTTAAAATACTTTCGTTGTTGTTGTTGTAAAATCTTAATCGTCTAATTCTTAGTATGTATTTTTGTGCACTTTGAAATTCCTTTACATCTCGATGACATTCTTGTTTTGTTATAAAATTTTAGTGATTCAATAAAATTTTGATGTTTTGAGCAAAATGTAAAACCTAAATGATGTATTCTTCATCGTTTATTGTTCGCATACCAAGCTATAAACTCAATATTGCTGGAGCAAAGTATAATTTTTTATTATAGGAAAAGAGAGTGTTGACAGGTGTGGGAACAAACCAATTTCTACACTTACATACAAATATTTATTTATTTATACTACAACTAAGAATTAAAATAATAAGGCAATAGAAAATGACAATAAAAACTACAAAAAAATGAGAAAGAAATGAACACCTCTACTTTT
>DF365124.1:6544-19952 GCA_000787875.1 Solanum virginianum
AAAATCTTAAAATCCGAAAAAATCAATAAAAACACAAACCCGAAGCGTAATTTATCCTGTGTTAACAAAATATACAAAATCTTATTAATATACCTAAAACTCTATGGATTTACCCTCGAACTTAACTTTATTCATGGGACTTTTGTTTATTTAAGCGTATTAAGATCACCACCCCACACTTAAAGTTTTGTCCGTCCTCGGACAAATCAAGACACATGCATGTAGACATCTAAATAGCATGTACAATAAACTCTATATGCACAACCTTTTTCAACCCAATATGAACATTTTTCAAGCTTCCTAGCAACATCAACTTTAATAAATACTTTAATGAATAAATGCGGACGCATGCAGAATTATCGTTATAGTTTTACCTAGTTATCGCCCTAAGATGATCATGTGCCCTCACTAGAAGAATTACCCATGCACTTGATTAAATTCTTTAGAAGAAGATTTTATTTGAGTACACAATCAACTCTCCCTCTCACAAAAGAAATCTTATGTTGTTTCTAACTATTATAAACTTGCCCTTAATGTTTAAATTTTTCCTAGTTAGAATTTTTCATTGAAAGGATCACTTAGGTCTTTTATTTGGTTGTAATGGAGGCTTAAGGCTGGTGGGATAATATTCTGGATGTGGCTGTCAAGGTTCATTTCCCGAGCGCTTAAGGCTTACACTACCCTGTTTTTCACTTTTTTTTGCCCTTTTAATCTTTTTTCAGCATCCTTTATTTGTTTCCACAATTTACATACTCAAAATTATCAACAAATATTAACAAACACCTTATTTTTCTGTTTTCTAATTTCTGATTTTTTTTAATAGTACCCCCGAACCATAAATTTTTACTGTTTAGGTTCTATTTCAGCTGCTAATCCTCTGACTTTTCATTCTAAAGCGCTCAAGATTTAGGATCAAATGTTGTCAAAAGTGAACGAAAGGATTCGGCTTGAAATGTGGCTATTCAAAGAAAAAGTCTAAAGCTCAACGGAGTTAACTAGGATATTTTAATAAGTTAGGATAAAAAGGATTAAGTTCTTTAGGTTACCAAAAAATGCCTAGTTCCTTTCCCTTAAAATTGAATATCTACTAAATTAATTTAACATACCGGCAAGTTAGTAATCAGCTATAGCAACATACACTAACAATTCAATTCACATGACACATTTTCACCGTAAGGAAACAGTTGATTCACTATCACTTATATATCATGAATTTAAAATTAAGCAGCTATTCATCAATACAAATTTCAAGTTTAAGCTACTAAAGACTCAAGAATTTATGTCATCTTAGTTTTCATGGTTTCACATATAAGGAATATTTTTACATACTATCAACACTCTAAAATAAGACTCTATTTGACATATACCCTTAGGATGGTCGTCATCCATCAGTTATTGGGTAATGTCACTCAAATATGACTTACAACAGTAATAATTATACTAAAATACATTAACAACAAATATTCATGATAATTTAAAACATACTACATACTAGTAATCACATAAACAAAGAAAATAAGAAAGTTGTCCACAAAAAGAAAATCATAATCATGTCAAAATAAAACAACTGCAGTAGCAAAAATAATAGCATGTATCAAGGTCATACAATACCCATCAACAAGTAGCATAAAACCCCCATCCCACACTTAAACAAGAGCACTGTCCCCAGTGCTAACCAATAAGAACCTGTGGAACGGGTGGTAACCGCTCAATCCTTCTCTGCCGAACTATCATCAACATCCTCCGCTTCGTCATCCTCTATATCGCTTTTGTTCGAATCTGGGTCGAAGCAAATTTTATCATCAACCAACTCCACGAACTGAGGTCCAATGCCCAACATCGCTCGGGCATGGTCATTTAGGCGATACTGGATCTCCACGTCAGCAATCTCCTCAGGTGTGATAGGGCAGCCATGCACCCGCATCATCAATGATTGCATCCCGAACATGCGTGCCATAACCAGTTCATCTCTGTGGGCATGCTTGGTTGTGGTAAGAGTAGGTAGTGCTCTAGGCTCCGATCCTTAAACAGGACTAACTATGCAAGGAGAGGCCTCGATATATGGGCAGTAGTCAAAAGAGTCTGTGGGCACACCTGCACGTAGACACATCTCAGTAATAAGACCGCCAAAAGCGTACCTGCGGCCTTTGTGTGCCCATGCCTTCCTCATGACTGACTTCAGTATCGACCCGAAATTAAGCTCCATGCCCGTCATTAGTGCGTATACGAGGCAAACCTGATCCCTGGTGACCTTGAAAAAATGTTGTCCCAGAAAGAGTCCATGTGTCACGATCTTTAGCCAGACATGGACCTGTTTGTTCAGCTTTCCTAGAAGCCTCTGTATGTGTGCCTATCCCAACGGGCTATCGATTGAGGGCTTGAGAGTATGTGCCAGATCTGGTAAGAAGGGTGTTGTACTAAGGCGTCAAATGCATCTGAGATCTCTGAGGGTATACCGATGATCTCATTAATGATTAAGGGGCTGAAATCAACAGTCACACCTCGCACCTTAACTTGTCGGGAGCATGCCTCCTTGCTCATATTTGCGTAAAACTCCCGGATGATGCTCAGATTGCAGGGCCATGGCTGCTCGAACAGGAAGTGCAGCTGGTATGCGAGGCACCTCTCATATATGGCTGGGTATGCTTGGTTGAGCGCCTCCGCATCTATCGAGAAGTGCAGAAAGTACTTGGACTGGGGATGGCTTTTGTACCACTTGAGACCAACTCTTTCTACTGCCTTCTCCCTATATGTCATTTGCCTCTTTTTGTGTTTGGGGTCCTTCGAGATTGTCGAGATGTCCTGGGACCTTCTCCTAGTGGGTGCAGCTGCAGCTCTGCTGGACTGACCTGATTGCCTTCCTTGAGATGACATAGTGACCAGTAAAATCAAATTGAACTCATCAGTGGGTAGAAGATGTAGGATAGACAACTTTATGTTATAAAAATCGACCATCCCATACTTAGATTGAACGTAGTAGGTGAAAGGCTACTCAGACTTCCTAACTCACGTCACCTCAGTAATTAAAATTTTGGCAGCATAACAACATATAACAGTGCAACAGTACAACAAGCATAGCCAAGACTATCCATGTTTAATTTAACAACCACTCAAACTGTTAAACAATACTCATTACCAACATCTAGTTGCCCTATTTCAACAAGTAGGCATGGTAAAAAGACGTAGATAAAGCAGTAGAAGAGAGGAGCTAAAAGATACCCATTGTATACCCTTAAATAGAACACAACCCTATTTCCTCATTTGCAGTAGTGAACTCGGCCCTACTGACTAAAATTTAACAGCTTACACATAGTAATACAGGGGAATGGAATAATAGATAACATATGAACAGTATTCAGGTCTATCCACTCATTTTCAGCATTGAAATGGTCCCCAAAACTCCTAGTTTCCTCATGTTCAGATAGGAATGCAGGTGAAAATAGGTACAACAATTACAGAAATCACACACCCCATTTTACTTGCAGCCTCCTTCCAACACATTCAATCATGACGCTCACAGATGCAAAACAAGATATTTCAATCCATAGCAACTTAATGGCATGTGGTGTAAGACCCCACACTTAATTGTAAAATAGTAAATAAGTAGGTGCTCAGACTTCCCTACTTAATGTATTTCACCAATTCAAAATTTTCACAGCAGAACAACATAATAATTAACACCAATAGTCCATTTGTTTGTCCAGTTTATTATCATTGTAACAGAAAACACGCCCAATTTACCAAGGTAGAGCAAGTAAGCAGCCACAAGACATGCTAACATAGAAAATAATACACAGCCCCCTAAAATCCAAAAAAATTTCATGTTAAGATGGAAGAAGCAAAAGAGATAGATTAAAAATATCAACTCCACACTTAACTGTTAGATCCCCTTAGTATTAATCAACATTAGCACATGTACAACTAAGTTCCCTAATAGCTATGCAACATTCCCAGTTTCTCTATGTTTTCAATAGTTAAGCAGCCCCTAAACACTGTGGCTTTCTAAGGTGTGTGAGGTGGAATCAGGTGAGGGGGAGTCTACCCTTGCAACATACATCACAAACACAACACAAGATCATCAAACAATGCTAACACAGGAATGTACCTAGCCCTCTTTATCTCATTCTGACATTGACAGAAGCTCATATTAGCACATTACTAGGAAAAAAACCCCTTAACTCTTGAAGTATTTCATGTTTAGATGCAAGTTGACATGAAAGCAATGGCACAATGCAGGAATCATGAGGTCCAGTCCCTTCCCAATCCATAACCACTACCCCACACTTAATTTTAAGCACATTATGATTAACAGAGATACACATCGATATTCAGCAAGTACAAGACTTCAGTTACTCCTAAATGCTTTCAATGCCCACCAATTCAACTCTCAACCACTTGTAACAATATTCATATAACCAAGTCATTTCCTTTAAGTTCTATGCTCAGATAAAAATAAATATGGAATTTATAGGAAGGAAAAATGCATAAGGAACAATTAAACAATTCAAAACAGGTCCTAATAGTGCACAATGTGAAATCATGGCCCTTATTCCCACTGAAATTAGGGTAATTACCTACAACTCTTCTCACCCAACCAGTTCTTAGGATATTTTTGCCCTCTCAAGTTTAAATGACTCTATAATCAACTGACAATTAGAGTATGGATGCAAACACAACATATGAGTAACAATGTGACTTGTGTAAAGTTAAATTCCTTCAAATTTTCGGCCATTCTGACTCAACTCTTCAACAAGATTAAGCATATCTTTCCCCTAATGTTCGCATTTCAACATATCTCCAACCATAATTCACACAAGTAGCAGCATATGAATGAGAAGAGCAAGCATTGAGTTGAGAATTCAAGACTGGAAAAATTCAACCCATGGGAATACAATTTCAACCTTAGCAATTCCCCAAACTGCCCCATACTTAAATTATGGCACACTTTGACAGTAACACTCATGAACTATCCTATTCTTGAACTTAACAACACATCACAAGAACAACACTATAAGTACAAGATAACAATCTTTAATCTTTCCTATGTTCACCCAAGTTTCGACCTAGGGTTTACCCAAGAAGCGATTTGAGTGAGAAAACACTTACTTGAGGTAGTGAGTACCGAAGAAGAAGAGTGAATTGCTTGCTAATTGGGCATGCGCGTCGCGGATTGAGTGAGTGAGGTGTGAGAATTAAAGAAAATTTAAATGGGAGAAGAGAGAAATAGTTTGGGGGGTCGGGTATAGGATAAGGTGATGGGGATTTATTTGAAAGTAACTGGGTTGGGTCGGATCAATAAAAACCAAACAAAAATAACATATATGTGCGTCATCTCTGCGTCACAGAGGGGACACGGAACTGTACTTCATAAAAGAAAATTCATTATTTTGGACGGGGGGTGCGCGTCACGGAGGGGATGCGAAAACCCCTCTGCCCGGAATAGTAAAATAAAAAAATTCATTCGGAGCTTGAAAAAATCGACCTAACACCTAAACATGCTAAATTATACTACAACAATTGATTTTAACCAAAAAAAATCCAAAAAATAACCAACAACTTTCCAAGAAATTGAAATAAAAAATACAGTTTTGACACCTAGTCTGCAACGCGGGCTAGTGTTTTTCTGTGTAATTTTTTATTTTTTGATTTTTCTAGGAGTTTAAGTCATGAAAACATTTTTATTATATATATATTTCATTTATTTATTTATTTAATTATTGAAAATTAAAAAATAAAATAACATAGAAAAATATCACCTCATTCACGGGTTGCCTCCTGTGTAGCGCTTGATTTAACATCGTGGCACGACGCATCAGAAACTTAGTCATCTTTGGCCAATCAATGGCCTCCTCAACTTTGGTTGTATCTTTATCATAGTAGTGCTTGACACGTTGACCGTTTACCAAAAAAGTTTAGTTGGTGTCTCGTCCTTTAGTTCCACAGCTTTATGTGGTGTTATGGATACCACCACGTAGGGTCTACTCCATTTTAATCACAACTTACCTGGGAACAATTTCAAATGAGAGTTAAAGAGAAGTACATGTTGGCCTGGCTCAAAAGTGCATTTGATTATATGTCGATCATGTCATCGCTTGGTCTTTTCTTTGTAGAGTTTGGCATTGTCGTACACTTGAAGCTAGAATTCTTCTAACTCTTCCAACCTCTTTCTTCCGACAAGCTCAGGATCAAGATTTAGTCTTTTGATTGTCCAATAAGCTTGGTGTTCGAGCTCTACCAGAAGATGACAAGCTTTTCCATAGACTAACCTATACGATGATGTACCAATTGGTGCTCTGTAGGCAGTTCGATATGCCCACAATGCTTCATCTAACTTGGTAGCCCAATCCTTCCGAGGAGCAGTCACCATTTTCTACAGGATTTGCTTCACCTCCCAATTTGATACTTCCACTTGATCATTTGTTTGAGGATGGTAAGTTGTAGCGACCTTGTGTCTTACCCCGTACTTTGCAAGAAGGTTCTTCACTATTTGGTTGATGAAATGTGTACTACCATCACTAATGATGGGTCTTAGAGTACCAAAACGAGTGAAGATGTGCTTCTTCAAAAACTTAATTACCAACTTAGAGTCATTAGTGGGTAAAGTTGTTACTTCCACCCATTTGGACACATAATCGACTGCGACCAAGATATAAGTATTACCAAAAAAGGGTGAGAATGGACCCATGAAGTCCATCCCCCAAACATAAAAAATTTCTACCTCTAAAATATTATTTAATGGCATTTCATATCTCCTAGAGATAGTACCTGTTTTTTGGCAAGATTTCACAAAATGTATAGCGTCTTTGAATAGAGTTGGCCAAAAGAAACCTGATTGGAGTACCTTGTGAGTTGTATGCTCACCTCCATGATGACCTCCATAAGGTGAAGCATGGCATCTCTCTAAGATCTTTTGCATCAAGGCTTCAGGTACATATCTTCTTACCATTTTGTCGGCCCCTTGCTTGAATAGATATGGCTCATCCCAAATATAAGCTTTTGCCTCATGAGCTAGCCTCTTCTTTTGTTTGAATGTAGCATCTGGAGGGAATAAACCACTCACCAAGTAGTTCACTATGTCAGCGTACCATGGTAATTGTTCTGCCTCAACTGCTAACAGTTGATCGTCTGGAAACTCTTCTCCAATTTGTGCTTGCTCACCTATGTGGGTGTTATTCTCCAAACATGATAAATGATCTGCAACTTGATTCTCACATCCCTTTTGATCTTTAATCTCAAGATCAAACTCTTGAAGAAAGAGAATTCACCTGATTAAGCGAGGCTTTGCATCTTTCATATTAAATAAATACCTTACAGCAACATGGTCGATGAATACTCTGACATTGGTGCCCACTAAGTATGATCTGAACTTGTCAAATGCATACACTAGGGTAAGCATCTCCTTTTTCATGACTGTGTAGTTACTTTAGGCTGCATCCAAAGTTTTACTAGCATAGTAAATGGGATGAAACAACTTACCTTTATGTTTTCCAAGGCCTGCACCTACAGCGGTATTGCTGGCATCACACATAAGCTCAAAAGGGCATGCCCAGTTAGGTGCGGTCAGTATTGGAGCTTCCACCAGTTTCTTTTTCAGTACCTCAAAATCTTTCAAACAAGAATCATCAAAATAAAAGGGTACCTTTTTCTCAAGCAGGGTGCACAATGGCTTGGCGATTTAGGAAAAGACTTTGATAAACCTATGGTAAATTCTCGCATGTCCTAAAAAGCTTCGGACTCGTTTGACCAACACTGGTGATGGTAACTTCTCGATCACCTCAATCTTGGCTCTATCCACCTCCAAGACCTATTTTGATACTTTCTATCCAAAACTATCCCCTCTTTTACTAGGAAATGACATTTCTCCCAGTTTAGGACGAGGTCAGTTTCTTCACATCGAGTCAATACCCTTTCAAGGTTACACAAATAACTATAAAAAAAATCACCAAATACAGAAAAATCATCCATAAATACCTCCACAAACTCCTCCACCATGTTATGAAAGATTGCCATCATGCATCTTTGGAATGTAACTGGTGTATTACAAAGTATAAAAGACATGCATTTGAAGGCATAGGTCCTATAAGGGCAGGTGAAATATTGTCTTTTCCTGATCCTCTGGTGCTATAGAAATCTGGTTATAACCAGAGTACTCATCCAGAAAATAATAGTACTCCTGTCCTGCCAACCTGTCAAGCATTTGGTCAATGAAAGATACTGAATAATGGTCTTTTCTAGTTACATCGTTCAACTTCCTGTAGTCTATACAAATGCACCACCCGGTCATTGTTCTAGAGGGAATAAGCTCATTCTTGTCATTGGTAATAACTGTCATCCCACTTTTCTTTGGGACACATTGTATTGGGCTAACCCACTTACTATTTGAAATAGGAAAAATAATCCATACATATAACCACTTAATCACTTCTTTCTTAACCACCTCTTTTATGACCGGATTTAATCGCCTCTGAGGTTAGGCCACAGGCTTGTGTCCTTCTTCCATGAAAATCTAGTGCATACACAAAGTTGGGCTGATTCTATAGATATTCGACATTTGCCACGCCATTGCTTTCTTTCTCTTCTTAAGTATTGTTACTGTTTCTTCCACCTATTCTACAGTCAATAAAGCAGAAATGATCACAGGTAAGTTTCATTCTTTTCAAGAAAAACATACCTTAAGTGCGATGGCAACGGTTTCAACTCTAGCTTCGGAGGTTCTTTAATTGAGGGTTTAAGAGGAGGTCCTAACACCCTATTCAGTGGTGTAGATCCCTTTTTGAACATGTTGACATGTTTTTTTTAGCACATTTTCTATCTCCAGGGCCTTCCTATTACCTACTAATCCTTGATTCAACAATACTCGAGCTAATGGGTCTTGTACCTCAATTTGATTCATGGTGGCAGCTGTGTCAATCAGTGTTATAGTTGCCAAGCCCTCATAGGCATTAGGTAATTTCATTGCTTTGTACACATTAAAGACCTCGACCTTGTCATGTGCTCTCATGGTGAGCCTTCCTACCGCCACATCAATGAGTGCACCTTCGGTAGCCAAGAATGGATGACATAGTATAAAAGGAACCTCAGGGTCCAATTCAAAATCTAGAATGAAAAATTCCACAGGAAAAATGAGAGATTCGACTTGGACTAAGACATCCTCTATTACTCCATCTAGTCTTAACACTGATCAGTCTGCCAATTGTAACACTATAGTAGTGGGCTTTGGTTTTCCAAGCCCTAATTTCAAGAACAACGAGCTAGGCATGAGGTTGATACTTGCTCCTAGATCACACAACCTTTTGGCATTTAAGCAGCTCCTGATGGTTACATGGATTGTGAAACTCCCGGGATCCTTTAATTTAGTAGGCAATCGTGCTTTGTTCAAGATTCGCTAACTACATGCTTCCGTGAGTGCCACTATTTTATATTCTCCCAATTTATTCTTGTTTGTGACAATATCCTTCACGTACTTAGCATACTTCGGGATACCCTGCAAAACATCAATAAGGAGTAAATTGATTTGTACCTATTTAAGAAGCCCAATGAACTTTTGAAAGCACTTGTCCTCTTTTTTCTCTTTGAATTTTTGAGGAAATGAGGTGGCTTGGGCAATGGAATTGCCTCGTTATTGGATGAGCTTGGAATTGCAGGTTCCTCATTGTAAGCACCACTTAGTTCAGCCACATTTTTCTTCTTAGGCACCAATTCTATCAATGCCTCCCATTTCTCATGCTTACGGCATGGACTTGCTTTGGATTTGGGTCCGTATCTCCTGGCAAGCCTCCTTGGGGTCTTGAATTTATAGAGCTTGCTAATTGCTCCAATTGTTTTTCCATATTTTAAAGATTTTGTTTATGCCTTTGGATTTCTTCTTCTTGGCGATTTTGGTTTGCCAAATTTTTTTTAGAACTTCACTATCCGACATGTTGTTTGGATTGGCCTACTTTATTGGTTGGTGCATTTGTAAATTGTAATATGGTTGGCTTCCTTGTGGACGTTGTTGTTGAGATTGTCCTTGATTTTGTTGGTTACCACCCCAAGAGAAGTTAGGATGATCCCTCCAATTTGGATTGTAGGAATTCCCAAAGCCTTGATATTTACCTCTATTTGCATTTCCCACAAAATTTACTGTCTCCAGATTTGAACCACAAAATTCAGTAGTGTGATCTCCTCCTCCACAAACATCGCACCAATTATTTTGCTATTGTTGTTGTACTACATTTATCGGTGCAGATTTTTGACCCTCTGCTAGGATTTTTTGTTGTTGACCTAATGACAAGTTGTTGAATTGGGTAGTCATTATTTTTTGCATAGCAAAAATTTGTGCTTGCAAAGCAGTGATGGCGTTAATTTCTAACATTTCAACTTGCTTATGAACTGCGGGTCAACTTGATCCTCCATTCCACTTGGGATTTTCTTGAGCTATACGATTGAGAAGTATATACAACTCATCGTATGTCTTTTTCAAAGCTTGTCCTCCTGCGGCAGAATCAAGAAGAATCTTTGTGTTTGGTTTCAACCCTTCAATGAAGGTATGGACCAACACTTCATTAGATTGACAATGATGTGGACAAATTAATAAGTAAAGTTTTAAACCTATCCCATGCTTGATATAAGTTCTCCTTCGGCCTTTGCTTAAAACTTAAGATCTCACTTCTTAATTTGGCTGTCTTACCAGATGAAAAGAACCGAATAAGAAATTTTCTAGCAAGATCATTCCATGAAGTAATGGAGTTTGGTGGTTCTATTTGCAACCACCTCCTTGCTTCCCCCAACAATGAGAAGGGAAACAAGGTCATCCTCACATAATCTCAATTTAAGCCTGTAGGAATGAAAGTGTTAGCGATTTCTAAAAAGTTTTGAAGATGCACCTGTGGATCTTCATGTGGCAGTCTGGTAAACTGCCTAGTTGAGTGTAGCAATTGAACCATATTTTGTTTAAGCTCCCAATGACCACCAGGCTCCGGCTTTTCGAAACAACTAGTGACATTGGTGGTTCTAGGAATGGCTACATCTCTCATTGTCCTAGGCAGGTGGATTTTGTTCCGACATTTCTTCTTCGACAGGATCAATTTCTTACTTAGTCTCCGTTATATTTTCCTGTTCAATGATTTCAATTGGCAGAGTTTGAAACAAAATACCTCCTCTCCTCTTAGATTGACGAAAGTATGTATCTTGCTCCTCTAGTTTAGTACTAAATTTTATGCACAATCAACACAACTAAGATCAAATGTAGTGAACATTACCAAAACAAAACAACTCAGAAAATTACTCAATTTATACTTTAAATCCCCGACAATGACGCCAAAAACTTGTCGCCTCCTAGCACACGCAAGTGCACATGGTCAAAATAAATAATATAGTGGCCTTATTTGAAGGACCGAATTATCGAACCCAAGGAATTTAATATAAATTGTTTAATATTCCAAGTTATAATGCTTAAAAGGAGATAAAAAAATTATTTATGAAATTATGTACGAAAATAACTACACTTAAAACTAAACTAGTAAATACTTAAAATAAAATGAGATCTTCTTTTTTCTTGTATGTTATATATCCAAATATTGCGAGATTCTGGGATTGTAACCTCAACGACGCTGTATTAATCTTAAAGTGAATACTTATGTTTGGGTAGTGGATTATTGATTCACATGGTTGAAATTATCAAATCGGGGTTGCACACCTCCGTTTGCCTATTCCCATTGTTTGCCTAACTATATCATTGAGCGGGGATAAACAATACAATAGAAACGCATTAATAATATCTTCTTGTACATTAAATCAAGCTTGGTGAAAAGGTAGTTGTCACAAGTCTCCAATACACAAATCAATCTCATATTTTAATTGAACAAGCTCCTTATTTATTATGTTCTTAAGCATTCCAACATCTTTCAAATTCACAATGCTAAACATATTCATTTCCATAGGTGATCAAGCTAAGAATTGTAGATTTAAATAATATAAGAACAATCATAAATACTCATTCATAAGCATTAAAAACTCAAAGATTAACACATTGTCTATGACTACAATCCCAGAAAATGGAAAGATTAGTCACTCATGCTAATCATAAATACAAATATTACAAAGAACTATAAGAAAAAGATAAAATGAAGATAAAAACTGACCAAGAATGATCTTCTACAGTGCCCAGCCGCCTCACAATCTTCAACAAAACTTAGAATAAAGGATGATTAGGGTTGTAGGTTTTTCACGACTTATATAGCCCATAAAATCTGACTTTTTACGCGTTTTCCCTTAAATTTGCGACGCGCTTTAGTATTATATTAATAAAATTTGGCGTACAATGTTAACTAGACCAAAAAGTCACTCATTTCAAACTAGTGCGCGACGCGCACTAGTGTATTTTGAGTTACTTTTTCCACCTACTGCGTTGACAACAGATTTCCCAGTGAATTAACACTGGTTCGCGACGCGCCTTGGTCGCAGACCAAGTGTTTGAAATTTTTCTTCCTTTTTTTCTTGTACGGGTTATCTTATTTTGCTTCGGGTCTCATTCCAAAATCTTAATAAATACGCCTAAGATCACAGCCTGAAATCTGACATGAAGAATAGTTTTGTGCTTCCTTTCTACTACTCCATTTTGTTGGGGAGTATACACACGTGAAGCTTGATGTAAAAAACACAGAGTTGTCAAAAGAGATTGAAACTTATTACTGAAGAATTCACAATTATTATATGTTCTAAGGATTTTAACAGAAGCAGAAAAGAATTTTTTACCCTTTCAAGGAAATTCATTAAGACCAGGATGACCTCAGACTTTGAATGTATAAGAAATAACCAAGTGAATCTAGTACAATCATCTACTATTGTGACAAAAAATCTTCCATTGTTGTGAGTAGGAACTTTGTAAGGGCCCCAGATGTCACAGTGTAGTAACTCAAAAGCAAACTTAGAACTAGAACTACTAACAGGAAAAGGGAGTTTAGTATGTTTTTCTAGAGGACAAACAGTGCACTTATGATCTTCATGTGTCAATTGTCTAGAAGAGCATGACCCAACCTTCTATGCCAGAGAGTGCTAGATGCAAAGACTTATTTAGCTGTGTTAGCAAACTTGTTTACTGTACAATGAGATGCTTGATTAGCTATGTTCCCTTTTAGAATGAATAATCCATGTTCTTCTTTATCAATTTCCTTCACCATGCCAGTGTAGAGATCCTGAAATATACAGAAATGAGAAAAAAAAATCATTGAATATTGTAATTTCTTGGTTAGTTTTGAGACAACAACAGATTACACTTAAAATCTGGGAGAAATAAGACATTAGATATAAGTTAATTTGTGAGGACATGTGACTTGTCACTATGAGTAACCTGTGCCTTACTACCTGTAGGTAGATGAACAAAATTCTTCTCATGATCTGGGACCTTTTGTAGTTATGTAACAGCTCC
>DF365123.1:6605-20041 GCA_000787875.1 Solanum virginianum
GTCCAAAAACTTATATTCACCAACCTTAACCAAGATTTCAATTAAAATATCAAATTCCACAAAAACAATGCACTTAATTGCCAATCTCCTCGCAAATAACACTAATGGCCTCAATTAATAACCATGATACCAAAGCACAATTGTACAGGCTCTAACAAGAATAATTGTTTAATTTTGAATGAATTGATGAAGGGCCAACCCAGTCACCTTCTGCATTGGTCATTTTGACCACCTAAGTGAACTCGACAATGCACCTAGTGGTCATATGCGTCGTCTTAATTGACTGATCCTCATGGGTATTACTGTAACTTTTGGCGATGAACTTTTTCCATTGCCGAACTGATTCTGTGTATCACTGAATGTGCATGAGTATCGGTAAAAGTAGTAGAGCCTAAAGTCTAAAACTTATGCAAAAAGGTGATTGTCTTTCTGACCGAAGAATCAATTCGGCACAACGCCGACTATGTTCTGCAATCAAAAAGTCCAGTTTACCCTTAAAGTTTCTCTTCTTATCAAATTTTGCAACTAATTACTTTACAACTACCTCTTACAAGATGTTTGGAGTTTATTATTATGTAGGAATGGGCAAACCTAAGGAGTAGGTCACTTGGGATGGACCTAGGGCTACTAGGGGAGTCGTTATAGCTCCCAAGAGAACAAAACAAAGGTCTCAATGACCTCAAAAAGAAGTGCAAGGAAAGGGTAAAAGGAAAGCATCTCAGCACCATGAAACACCAGTGATAAGGAGGGACCACTCAATATAACTTGGACCAATTCAGAGAAGGAGGAAGAAAGAACCAGACCTTCTAAGAGGTCTATTTTAAAGCCAAGTCCAAAAGGCACTGGAGTGAGGCCAGGTTTAACGCCACTTATGATTATCTTCTCCAGACATCCCAAAGGATCTAGTACATAACATCCCCACGACACATAAATAGATTTAGGGCAGAGAAAAATCAAACAATCCTAGAGGAGAAACAATTGTCTGCTGATGGAATGATCGATAAATATCCAGAGGTTTGGGAGACTCTCAAGTTCCATAACTTCCAAATGGTCACCAAACCTTGGGATCCATATGTACCCACCTTGGTCCATGAATCTTATGAGGCTTATTACAAGGTCATTCGAAAGAACATAAGGAGGGCGAAGTCGATGCTCAAACCCCTTGATACTGTAGAGGTTCAGGGTGTGCAAGTCCTATACAGTCAAACTGATATTAATGATATCTTGTGATGCGTAAACAGAGACAAATATGATATAGAATAGATGATGAAAGTTCAAACACTTGAGGATATAAAAACTTAGTTTGCTCCAATGATTAGGATTTCTGCTCCTTTGTGGTTCGAGGAGGGAGCTATTATTGAAAACAAAGAGATGAACATTCCAGCAAAATTTTGGTTTGCTGAGCCATCATAAAATGAATCTATGCTGCGATAGGCTAAGGCGACATTGGTTGGGAGTATTATGGATTGCCGGAGTCTAAATCTTAGTACAATCATTGCCCTAGAAATCCTCATGAAGGAAAGTAAGTCCAGACCTCACTACCATTTCCTAGCCTTATCACTATTTTGTGTAAAAGGGCCGGAGTTTTGAGGAACAAAAAAGTTGATGTTAGGGTAACTCTATCATCATCTAGTGATATTTTGAGGATTGAGGCTAAATTCTTGAGGGATGAAAAGGATAGGCTAGGAAGAAGTAGGCTGACAAAATATTGGTTTTTAATATTGAGGCCCTCGAGTCTGGCATTGTAGAGCTGGGCACCGAGGTAGGTTATATTTTATTCCTCTCCTACTTTACACTCCTCTTCTACTCCTACTCCACCCACAGAGGCATATGCCATAGATAACCAACCCCTACTCACTAGGGCCAGAATTTTTGTATTTGGTCGATTAGCTAAAGTAGTCGATCTTTGAGCCACTAAAGTTGAGCCATTATGCCTAAGTTAGTTGAGGCAGCCATAGCCTAGGCTTTGAGGCCATAGGTTGAGGTTGAGGCAAAACAGTGAGAGTTGATGGATGATCTAATGTGCACGCTCCAATAAGAAAGCATTCACTATCAGTAATTAACCTAACTGAAGGTTAGGGTCGAATCCACATGGAATATAGGACTTTAGAAAGTGAGTCCAGACCTCACTACCATTTCTTAGCCTTATCACTATGTTATGTAAAAGGGCCGAAGTTTCAAGGAACAAAAAAGTTGATGTTAGGGTAACTATATCATCATCCAGTGATATTTCGAGGATTGAGGCTGAATTCTTGAGGGATGACGAGGATAGGCTAGGAAGAAGCAGGCTGACAAAATGTTGGTTTTTAATGTTGAGGCCCTTGAGTCTGGCATTGTAGAGCTGGGCACCGAGGTAGGTTATATTTTATTCCTCTCCTACTTTACACTCCTCTTCTACTCCTACTCCACCCACAGAGGCATATGCCATAGATAACCAACCCCTACTCACTAGGGCCAGAATTCTTGTATTTGGTCGATTAGCTAAAGTAGTCGATCTTTGAGCCACTAAAGTTGAGCCATTATGCCTAAGTTAGTTGAGGCAGCCATAGCCTAGGCTTTGAGGCCATAGGTTGAGGTTGAGGCAAAACAGTGAGAGTTGATGGATGATCTAATGTGCACGCTCCAATAAGAAAGCATTCACTATCAGTAATTAACCTAACTGAAGGTTAGGGTCGAATCCACATGGAATATAGGACTTGATTACAAGAATTCACTATCAATTATTTCGAGTATTTATGACTAAAATCTCTAAATAGGGGAGAGGGTTGTGATTTAAGAATAAAAATAAAAGTACACACTATACTATTATCCAAAGAAACACTCAAATTTAGGGACAACTTGGGAATTGTGTTTCCCATGGTTCGTTGACTCAATTACCCTAGACAACATAACTATAATTGGGAATTTATATGCAGGATGGTAACTTAGGTTCTTCAGGCCCTCTTGTGAAGGTGAAGGTCGAATTTCGCCATGGCGCTTAATCGGCAACCATGGTGTGCCAACTAACTGTTACCTATTGTCCTAGTCAACCTCCCCTTGGTCAGGTTTGGTTGATTAGAAGAGAACACATCAATCAAATTCTGTCATCTACGCCCCTTTTCCTATTCGTCATTACCTTGGTCAGGATCGTGATAGTAGACGGGGTTTGGTATTGGCCACCACCAAACTACAATCAAAATGAAGGAAAATAAATAATGCATGCAAAACCCCATTCATAGAAATGCAATTAATCCTATTTATCTCAAATCAACTACCCATGGTTCCCATAACCCCAAGTTGTGGGTGCTTAGCTACTCATGGCTAAGGAAAAACCAACATGAATGCAAACACAATACATAGTTGAGAATTTTACCCAAAGCAATAAAAATAGATAATACCACAAATTGCAAACCACAAGCTTGATACATGGAGAATGATTACAATGTGATGCTTGCAATCCCCAAAACTGGGTTTTCTAATAGAAAAAAAGAATCTACACTAAAATCTTAAAATATTCTAGAGAGAATATTCAATGTCTATCTTCTTGAATCTCATGTCTGGTCTAACGCAAATAAACCCTAATATAAAGTATTTATAGTATTTACAAACTTAACCCTAAGATTTACACAGAAAGACAACTGGAAGCAGGTATGTCTCACAGGTACAACTCGTAGGGTAACTTACGAGTCATAGTCGGGATCTCGTATCAGGCACTTGGCAATTTGGCCTTGACTGTTATGACCCACCAGTATGAGTCATTACTTGGGATGTGACTCGTATACTCCCTTCATAGTCTAGGCCTTTAGTTATTGGTCTAAAATTTTGGCTCTCTATTTCTTGCTATGAGTCCACCTACACGAGTCATAGTAAGACCTACGACTCATACGGTGGCCCCATAAGGTTGACCTCCACTTAGCAATTTTTTGACTTTTGCTCTCTGTTTCTTGCTATGATATCATCTACAACTAGTAGCTTGGACTACGACTCATAGGTAAGGTCGTATGTCCCGCACTTCAGCAAAAATCTGTAATTTTCTCCCAAAATGATGCCAACCTACCTTTTCTGCAATAACAACACAAAAACATATGAAAAACATAAAAAACCTGCATGAAGAACTCACAATATCCCTTGTTTTAGGCATCAAATGTGCTATATTCTGACAACACATCAATAGAGACCCACAAGTTGGGGAAAGATAGAATTGAGTCAATGATTAAAGACCATAGAAAGGAGTTTTCCAGCTTGAAAAATAGAGTGGTGGAGGTCAAGAAGGCAGGTGGTAGCAGTGCAGACACATCACCTTTAATACCAAATCTTGATTTGTTGAAGAAGGAGGTGACAGTCCTTCGATCCACTGATTTGAGTATATTTTTTGATAGGCTAAAAGATCTACCACTCAAAGTAGATATGGCTTTGATCTCAAATGAGGAGTTGACTATGGATGTTCGGAGTGATGGTAGTGAAGAAAACCAGGAGGTAAGCACCCTGGAGAATATTGAAGAGTCATTGGGATCGGAGCTGAACCAAGAGGACCAGGCAAAACAGTGAGAGTTGATGGATGATCTAATGTGCACGCTCCATGGCATTTGTTCTAGACCATTCCATAATAGGCACATCTGGTATGAGTGAGCCTGAGTATGTGCGGGCTGAGATTGATCTCAAGAGTATACTAGTAGGTGAGTGCGTTGATGCCCCCATGACCACTTCTCTAACTCCACCACCACCACAACAGAATTGATATGACAAGAGGATTCTCATACTTACTTCTTTCTCTTATGCTTACTCTCTATTGTCCCTTACACATTGAGGGCAATGTTTATTCTTTTAGGAAGAGATGACCTTGCAGAGTTCCCTATCTTTTAGATGATTGATACTTTTTATTTTGGATGAGACAATGGTGTTTTACATTGATGTTTGATGTGTTGATGGATATTCAGACAATTTTTAACTTTTTGAATTATAAATAAATTTTAATTTAGATTGTAATAGAGTAATCTTTATTTTTGCTATTTTTACTTTTTTTTTAGTTGAATGGATGAATTATTGTAAATGATTTTCTAGAATTTTTACAAACCCAGTGCATATATGACAAGCCTTTAAATGTTAATATTATGTCTCTAGTCCTTAGCAATCAGCGCATTGATGTTTCATATCTTTGATTTGGATGGTGCTATGGACGAGGAGAATGTACTCACTAATTAGTCTTTTCTTGATAAATTAATCTATGAAGGATTTTGAGGAATCTTGAATTGACCATGTGAGTGATTAAGCTTGTACATGCGATGATCAAAAAATTGTCACTGTGTTTCCATTGTTTAAATGCGAAGCCACTTTGCCAATATAGGATTAAGAATTTTATTTAAATGTTTATTTTGCAGCATCTAGAACTTGCCTGATTTTTTTTAGGAGTAACTTGGTTAGTTCTGGATTAGGAGAAGACCTTAGGCCTTCTTTAGTTTCACTAAGTCCATTTGACCATAGTGACATCCCTTGATAATGAAATGAATCCTTAGTGAAGCCCTTCTGAGCCTTTATCCCTTCTTTGCAACCTTGTAACCTTGACTCGTACTTATGAAAGACAATTCCTTCTTGTTTGCTACCTATCCCTCCTTGAGCTTGAAATATTGAGCAGTGCCCAAAGGCTAAGTTGGGGTTATTCGTAGAAAGAAAGAGTGTCTCCCATGAATGAGTTAAAAAATAGAAGGACAAGAATGAAAGAAAGATAGTGAGGAGTCCTATAAAAGAATGAAAGAAAAATGAAAACCAATAATTGAAAATTGAGGATCCTCTAAAAGTTGTGAAAAAAGTACAAAATAGAGACGTTTAGGATAATAAATCAAAACCAAAAGAGATGTCAAAAAGGAGATGAATGAAAAATGGATCAAAAGAACCTTTGAGCCTAAAAAGAACATGTGGAGTTTAAGTAGGGATAAGCCACTGCTGACCATATGCTATCCTACCCAAACTTTACCCTACATTATAGTCCTAGCAAAGTCCTTTGGGATCCTAGCACGAAAGAAGGTCAATTGAACTTCGATTAAGAATAAGGGAAAGCCTATGGGTTGAAGCTTATATGCTATTTCTTATTTGGGAGAGTGAGAGTTGAAGAGATCCTTTGAAAGAAAATGTCATAATCTTGAGTGTTTTAGATCTTCTTTAGTGTGAGGGTGAATGGTGATGCTTTTAGGTAGTGATTAGCAGCTACATGAGTAATTGTGAGCATAGCCATGTTTTGATTACTCCTTAGTTATCTCTCGAGACTCTAAAGTCACGTAAGTGGTTTGTGGAAATTCGAGAAGGAATGAAAAAGGTAAAAATACATATATTATTCCCTGTGGCCTTGTTTACAAGCTTTGAAATTGGATAGATTGATATTTGATTTGCTTAAGAGCTAGCAAAGGCTTAAGTTGGGGGTGATGATGAGTTCATATTTCAGACTCATTTTGGGGCTTGCTTGGTAAGAAACATTTCCCATAGTGTGCTATTATTTCCAATTTCTAACAAATATACATGTGCAGTGATAGAAAATGTGATTAAAAGTGCAATGAATGGATAATACTTGATAAAATCTTTGAAAGGGAGAAAAAGTATAATAAGACGAAAAAAAGTGATATCGCCAAAATACTTGGTGATCCCTCAAACACTCAGAAAGATCGCCTATTATTACAATAACCAAGGTTCCACGCCAAGCCAAGAAGTCAGTCAGATTTGATATTACAAAGCATGTTTGATGCACCATCGAATTGCACAAGAGATTGCCTAAAGTTGCAGCACTCAAAGCCCCAAAACATTGACAAGAAGGCAATATGATGGATACTTCAATACATCATTGAATTGGATCAGCAAAACGAAGAGTCATTGCATAATATTACAGAAAAGAAGGCCTTATTAAGATGCAAAGGAGAATCGTTAAGTGCACATTAGACATATCACCAGAGTGCTAGGCGATAGCCGGCCTTGACCGTCGAGTGGAATTTCGTAGCATAAACTTTCACACATTTGCACAGAGTATATAAGCAATTTTAGAGAAGATATTGTACATATCAGTTCATACTATATCAAATAATTTAATCTTTTATAGTAGTATATAAAACTTTCCTCTTAGAGTACAAAGGGGAGTTGGTGTTTTGAAGCTTTTGGGGAGCAATAGAAAAAGATTGCTCGGTGATAATCAACTACTTTCTATTTATTCTTGTTATCCATGACTACTGTTGCTATATTTAGAGTCAAATCTATAATTTCTAGCATGTGCGGCCAAAACTCCCATGTTGGGAGTGTGCTATTGATATTAGTTTTTTATTTATCTATTGGGTCTTTGATATTTTGACTTATCTGTAGTTGATTTGAGTGAATTTATATTCATTCCTATGTTTAATATATAATTTCATGGTTGCAAACTTGGGGTTTACTCTAGATTTCTTATTGTTGTTTAGCCAGAATGATTAGAGTGTTGAATGGATATAATGGCTGGAAATCTCTTGGGGTTTTAGTTGAAGTCAACAACCTTGGATTCAATGACCAAGGTATTAGGGGTTTTACTAAGCCTTCTTAGGCCAAGCGTGTCGGTCTGCATATGATTTCTTAGTTGATTCATGTGAGCACTTATGTATCATAGTTGATATGGGTTACAAGCAACCTAGCCTACTCATTCAATATCTACTCATTTAGTGAAATATTTAGACTTAACTGCTAGATCGATTCCCATACTTGCACATCCCCAACATCTTCCCTTAATTGTTTTTTGAGTTGTTAATTAGAATATGTTTAGTTCAATCATTACTTTTGAATATTGCAAGCCCCTCAGATCCTACAATTACTTTGCCAAATGAGTCACTTCTACTTTGAACAATGATTCCCTGTAGGATTGACCCTAACCTCTAAGTTGGGTTATTATACTAATGACGACCACCCCTTTTTCCTTTGAGTGGCCGGGTTGAATGACATCATATATATTTATAACTTAGAAGTCATTAGATCACTTAATGTTTATAAAATCTCATATCAAAACTCAATCAATAAGTAAACTTTCAACTTAACTTTGTGTTAGGGGATTTTGTGACTTAATACATCTCAAATATGTTCTCACACTAAATAACTGACCTTAAAACTTGTGTTTAATTTATAGTCACTTGGTATGCTTATATAAAGTTTGAATCTTAACTTAGAAAATTTTGGACTTTTACAAGATGTCCATGTCAGAGATCAAAATGATGCCTTGCATTCCTTCATCATGTGCCTGCCCATCTCATAGACAAATTTTCTTATCTTATACCACATATCCAAAACCATCTTTGGAGCATAATGTGAAAACTAAATAAACTTAATATTGTACTTATTCATTGTTAATCCTTCCTACTTTAGGTTCATAAACTCTTCTACCTTCGTCTCGCATAGCTCTTGGGGAAAAAAGTGCGCCAATAATGTTTTCTCAAACTCATCCCTTATTGTATGATCAACATCTTCGCCATAAATCTTTTCCAATTAATTGTACTAGATATTTTCACATTCTTAAGTTTATATGCAGCAAGTTCAACTTCCACCGTGTTGCAACACACATTACATTCATAATCTTCTACATCTCATCAGTAAAATTTTGAGGATCCTTTTCAACTATGAATTTAGTGAACACTAGTGGATTAATTTTCAAAAAGTCCCTGATCTTTGTTGTAGCTAATGATTCTTAGGGACTAAAGCTAGTGACTGTGATATCCTAACGACTTGGTTTAGTAGCGACCAACTTCGTAATCATACTAATAGCCTCTCTTAATTATGCCTCTAAAGTAAGTAAAGGCTAATGAGTAAGCACTTCTTGCATCCCAACACTAGTACCTTGGTCTTCGTGGTGGTTTCTATTTCACATCCACATTCCAGCTGGTGGAAGCACAACATCAAAATTGGTTTTTGTTAGAACCTCAGTGTTAGTATGTTACTTAGATTGGTGGTATACTTTAGAGGCATGATATTAAAATGCATGAGTTAGAAGAAACTATTATATAGTTAAAATCTATATTAGAAATTAGAACACAAAGAAGAGTGATACTTCTTAATGTCTTGTCACCTCCCCATCGTAAATGTGGTGCACTTCATACTGATAAGAAGGGATCTACTAGACACAACTTCATAGAAAACCTAGGACATATGATCTTTACAATTTGATACTAAATTTTTCATGCCTCAAGTCTACACCTTAGGCATGGTCGGCACTTAAAAATCATTATTGGTCCCCAAGTGAGCCCTTGGCTTTTCTGACTACTAAGCGAAAGAGTAAACTCAATTACAAAAGTTGTAAAAGGGTGAGCATTCAAAGTACTTAAAGTATACTCATGAGACTATCTGAAATAATCTGAATAAAATGAAAAATAATATTTTAAATCATAACTCTAAAAAGATACTAAATTTGACTCCATTATGTCTATAATGCCAATACCAACTATGAATAGGTTCGAGACAAGATCCACAACTACCTCAAAAGTGTTTCAAAATAACTAATTTACAAGTATAACTAAAAGAAGTCTACCAAAAGTTAGGAGGTATCACCAAAAAGACTGATAAAGATATAATCTTAATGAAGCATCTGTTGATGATCTCACACACCTATATCTACATCATAAAATAATACAACATCTAAAAATATTAGTAAATAGAATATATAATATGTAATACAGCTGAATAGAACAATAATAAAACTAAATACTCATACCAAAAGAAATACCAAAAATACCACAGCTGAAAAAGAGCATATAAGTGTAATGAAATATCAAAGATTCACAAATGAATTAAAGAACTAAATGCAATTAGTTTTTTGAAAAATAATACTGTTCTCTTCTCGAGGAGTTTTTCCAACAAAAAATTATCACTATGAGCCTGATGTTGATACAACATACTTTTCACATCAGCAAAGATGTTTATTATCTTGCCAAGATAAGAGACACAAATTCATCTCATAGACCTATCTAAAAATTTCCTATCAAGGATTAAAGTGAAGTGTTGCCTGAATCACCAAATACGATCTTATCCTATGTTGACTACATATTTATGGGACTTGAGTTATTTGAAATATTAGCTTAATCAACACACTATATTAATCCCAAAACACACAGTAATGCTTATATAATATCTTTGTGGTAAATACTCAAAATGCTCCTCTAAAGTCACAATGGACTCCACGTTAGTTGATTATAACCTCTTTCTCAAGTCTTATTGCTTTCTTCAAAACAAGCATGTTTTTCTAAGTACAAGTACATTTCGAACTACTCAAGTTCCCTAAAATTCTCTTTTTACTAATTTTTTTAAAATACTTTTCTTTAACTAAAAATAATGCATAATGTAGAGCAATATAAAATCTTCAACAACTCAAATAGGACATTTGAAAATAAGCATGAATAACAATTCAAGAATTAAAATCATATAAGGAACCACAAGTTCAATGATAGAGATTTGAATCAAATCACAATGACTAATACGAAATCAAAATTTAAGAAAAGAATTAGGTTAAAATACTAAGCTAAACTCTTACTTACTTCATTTAGATGTAGGATGTGCAGACGAGCTTAGGTCAATATTATGAATAGACTTACATACCTAGAGTACTTAAATTCTTGAAGAACTTCAACAATATACTCGAAATCCTAGTTTTTCTCCTCTTAAAACCTCACTATAAGTCTTGAAAATAGTTTTTAGAGTAATGAGGTCAAATAGTACTGGTTTGGAGCTTAATTAGGTGCAAAATCATCAAATTTTGGGTTTAGAAAGTGAAAAAAGATCAAAATAATCTTTCCTAAAGTACTATTGAGGTTGACAATTGGGCCATCTATAATTTGTAGAAGCTTCTATGGATCATAAAAGCAAACTATCAAAACTCGTTTAGAATTTGAGGTTTGGGACTTCATTCTAAAGACCTAAACTACGGTATGTAGGTGCTTTTATGACCCTAGTTAGGTCCATAGGAATTTAAACCCAAAAATAGACTCTCAGGATTTTTTCTTCAAGGAACAAGACCCATCTTCAGTCTATAGGTCAAGGTCGTAGGTATTGACCCATGAAACTTTGGTTTGATAATACATGGTAAAAATTTCATAAATTTTACTTCAAATTACAAATGAGTTGATTTAGCGGCGTTGGGAAGATGACTTATAAACCTTTAATTTAATAGGTTATGAGACTCCTAATCTTTTATATTCTGAGAGATAAAATTGTTTGAGGCTAACTCTAACATGAACTAATGCAAAATATTTAACCAGTAAGAAGATTTTGAACTTCACTAAGTACTAGAAGTCTCTTATAGCTCTACCACTTTCAATATACTTCATACATATAGAAGTGAACCTTTAATATATAAGGACAAATAGGACATTACTCACTTCATGCTTATATGTTAGACCCCGTATGTCCTTAATTGGATCGATTAAGAAAAGTTTGGGACCGGAAGTGGAATTTTCCAAAGTTGAGTTCTTGGAAGACATTTGATAATGCTCTTAAAATGGTGTTGGATTTCTATTGGTCCAAATGTGTATTGTGGACCATTCTTTGGACCAAGGATTTCCTATATATATATATGACCATCCTTTATCTTGTATTCATTTCCCTCACTTAAAAGACTTAGCCAAATAAAAGCCAAGTTGAGGAACAACCAAGAAGCTCTCGGGTAAGCACAAGAAAAATTGAAATTTCTTCTCCTTCATTCTAAAATCATTTTGAGGGCATAAATCTTCTATTTTGGGTTTCCTTAGAAGCTTGAAGAAGTTGCTGGAGCAAGAAAACATTTCTTTATTCTATTTTGGGTTTCCTTAGAAGCTTAAAGAAGTTGTTGGAGCAAGAAAATATTTCTTTCTTCAAGATTGGAACGCTAGCTCAATTGAGGGGTTCAAGGGATAAGGTAAGAATTTATTTTATTTTATGTGTTATAGAGGTTGTATGTATGTTTTAGTATGTTGAAATAAAAGCAATCATGAAAGTTTAATATTGGAAGTAAATTGGGTGCATTGAGGGGTGAGGCCGTGTGGTGTGGGTATGGGTTGTGTAGTGCGTATTGTGTTGGAATTTATGAATTGAGGTTTTGTTAAGTGTAATATGGTCATTATAGGGTGAAGCAAGAATTTGAAACCATTTACATGTTCATGATGAGATTAGGGCCGAATTTGGTATATGTATGTATCTATAGTGTTATGATGTGTTGGAACTATTCTATGTCCTTGGAATTTGTAAATTTGCAAGAATATTTTGAAAGAGCTTATGCTTTATTGGTTTTAAAACTATAAATGTCTGTAACTTTTGATAGAAAGCCCGAATTGCCTTGAAAATCGTTTTAAAATGCTTCGTACTAGTTGGCATGATCTAGGACAAGTATGTTCCTCCTAAGTTGGGCCAGTTCGAGTTTCCATCGGCCGTGGGACTCAGGACTGCTTTGAAAACCATTTTGAAATGCTTCGTAGTAGTTGCATGATCTAGTATAAGTGTGTTCTTCCTAATTTGGCTAGTTCGGGTTTCCATTGGTCGTGGGAGCCGCGACCCCCTTTTTATGCCATTTTGGTAACTTTAAAAGAATTTGGAATAAATCTTATTTTAATTTTGAATATGAACATTTTATTTATCTTTTGGAATTTATGATAATGATTTTTGTGCATATGATTACACACTACTCTGCTCGTGCCTATTATGATATCGTTTATTGGTTCCCGGGCCGGTTGTTGTCATGCGTATTATGATATATATATATATATATATATATATATACTTGCCCATGGGCCGAGTTTGCTTAGAGTGGGGTTATAAGGTGTTGGGCTTTTGATATGTTGGCATTATGACTTTTGAGTGCAGTGGTCTTTCCTGGCTCACTTATTCTATGTTGGTATTATGTGACGGAGATTTGGGGGATTTAAACTTTCTGGCGACATGCGATGGATGGTTATACTTGTGTTTTGATTACTACTCTGATTTATATATATTGTACATTCTGCTTTACATATTCGGTACATATTATGTACTGACCCCCTTTCTTCGGGGGCTGCATTTCATGCCCGCAGGTACCGACGTACAGGTTGTTAATCCCCCAGCTTAGGATTTCCATCTACTGTCTGAAGTGTTCCCTTTGCTTTGGAGCCTATGTTTGGTATATACTATTGTTTGATTATTTGGCATATACATTCATTTGAGGGTATGACGGGGCCCTGTCCCGTCCTACGATTCTGTTTGTTTATTTAGAGGTCTGTGGATGTCTGTGTATGTGGCTTATGCCAGTTTGTACAATTATACATGTATAATATGTATGTTGAGCGGTTTTACCCGCCGTGGTGTATGCTGTTCTGTTGAGTTTTCTGAGTACAGGGTATTTGGGATAGTATATAAAACAGAGGAAACTCTGCCAAAATTTTTGCAAAAAAATAATACATCTGTTATAATCTAGCTTTGCATTTATGTCTGGGTGCCCCAATCGGGCACTAGTCACGGCCCACGACCTA
>DF365122.1:16353-27250 GCA_000787875.1 Solanum virginianum
TATAAGTCGGATTTATGATATCACGCATGGATTTTGAGATATATGGAAATTATAATTATGGGCATTTTTGAAGCACATTTTATTGGGGCATTTCATTATCTCCCCCTTGGGAACATTCATTCCCGAATGTCAAAGAAACGTATATAAGAGAAGTAATCATGAAGATTCCAGCCCGACATGAATGCAACAAATGCATTTAAACATCATTTCAAAAATCTCAGTTTGTCTATCCAAAATCTCCATGGAGACCTCCTCATAGGTCAAATTATCTTCTACAACACCCACAATATCCAAGGGCACTATTGTACTTGGGTCACCCACACACTTTCTCAACATTGACACATGGAAGACCAGATGAACCATATTCATCTCCATAGGCAACTCTAACTCATAAGCAACCTAGCCAATCCTCCTCAAAACTCTACAAGGACTCACAAATCTTGGGCTTAACTTTCCCTTCTTACCAAACCAAACCACACCCTTCATAGGTGAGACCTTCAAGTAAACCCAATCATCAACCTTAAACTAAAAATTTCTTCTCCTCACATTGGAATAGAACTTTGTCTACTTTGGCCTGTTTTCAATCTCTCCTTAATCAATCTCACCTTCTTCAAGTCTTCCATGACCAAATTCCGACCTAGCAAAACCATTTCCCCCACTTCAAACTACCCAACTGGGGATCTATAATGCCTACAATAAAGAGCTACAAAAGGAGTCATACCAAGGCTTGAGTGGTAGCTATTATTGTAAGCACACTCAATGAGTGGAAGATGTTCACCCCAACTACCCTTAAACTCCAAAACACAAGCTCTAAGTATATCCACAAGAGTTTAGATAGTTCTCTCAGCTTGACCATCCATTTGAGGATGAAAGGTCATGCTAAGCTTAACCTTGGTATCAAGACCTCTTTGGAAGGCCTCCGAAAGTGAGAAGTGAATTAGGCACCATGATCTAAAATGATAGACAAGGGCACCCCATGCAATCTAACTAACTCATGAATGTACAATTTGGCATAATCTTTGCCATCATAAGTAGTTTTGACCGGTAGAAAGTGAGCCAAATTTGTCATTCTATCCACAACAACCCAAATAGAGTCAAAATGTTTCCGGGTCTTAGGCAACCCAATCACAAAATCCATGTTGATCTCTTCCCACTTCCAAGTAGGAATCTCTATATCTCGGGCTAGGTCACCTGACCTTTGATGTTCGACTTTCACTTGTTGGCAATTGTGACATCTGAATATGAACTTGGCAATGTCTCTCTTCATACTACCCCACCAATACAGTTCCCTCAAGTCTCTATGCATCTTTGTAGAACTGAGGTGAATGGAATAGGAGGAACTATGAGCTTCCTCCAAGATCAATTCTTTCAAATCATCCATATTTGACACACATAATCTACCTGGTACCTAAGGGCACCATCTCCCCCCAAGATTAAACCTCCGCTTTACCATCTCTCACTAAGGCCTTCAACTCTAGCAAGGCAGGGTCAAACTCTTCTTTTACCTTTACTTCCTCAATCAAAGAAGATTTGAAACCATCAACAACCACTACACCCCCATTATTAACTTCATCCAACCTAACCCTCAATCTAGCCAACCAATGAACTTCTCTAGCCACCTTTTTTCCACTATCATCAATATGATCTAGACTACCCATAGACACCCTACTTAGAGCATCAGCCACAACATTAGCTTTGCCAGGGTGATAATGCACTCTCATATCATAATCTTTAAGGAGCTATAACCACCTTCTTTGTCTCAAGTTAAGATCTTTTTAGGTGAACACATATTGGAGACTCTTGTGGTCAGTGAACACATCAACATGAACCCCATACAAATAGAGACGCCAAATTTTTAAAGCAAATACCACAGCCGCCAATTCAAGATCATGGGTGGGATAATTCTTCTGGTAAACATATCAATATGAACCCCATACAATTAGTGATGCCAAATTTTTAAAAGCAATTGCCACTACAGCCAATTCAAGATCATAGTGGGATAATTCTTCTCATGTACCTTATGTTGTCTAAAGGCATATGACATCACCTTACCACTTTGCATCAAATCACACCCCAAACCAATTCTAGAGGTATCACAATACACCATAATCCTTCCAACGCTTCCGGTAGGGCCAAGATAGGAGCGAAGACAAGCTTATCTTTCAAAGTTTAGAAACTCTTTTCGCACTCTTTCGTCCACATAAATTTCACCTTCTTTTGAGTCAATTTAGTCATAGGAGAAGAAATAAAAGAGAAACCATTTACAAACCTCCGGTAATAACCCACCAAACCCTAGAAACTTCTATTGTCTGATGGAGTCAAAGGTTTAGGCCAATTTCTAATCACCTCCGTCTTTCTTAGGATCTACCTTAATACTATCATCCGATACCACATTCACCAAAATGCAATCTTCTTCAACAAAAACTCACATTTTTCATATTTAGTATACAACCACTCCTCCCTCAAGATTTCCAGCATCACCCTCGAATGACTCACAAGTTCTTCTTCATTCTAGAATAAGTCAATACACTATCTATAAACTACCACACACATATCATGGTAGGGTTCAAAAACCTTATTCATGAGATCCATAAACATAGTCGAGGCATCAGTCAAGTAAAAGATATTACCACAAATTCAACATATCAGGAAGGATATTAAGAACTCATTGACCACCAAAAATGACTCAATAGGAATGACATTAGACTCAACATCCCTAACCCTTACAAGATGGTAAATGTAACCCTTAAAGATCAATTTGGGCCTTAAGACAAGGAATAATTCTACCCTTAATTACCACCTTACAACTTTCCTACTAAAGTACGGGCACATTAGGGAATCGGAATCTAACTTGATGGGTTCTACAATCAATGGAAGCATGATAAGCATGTAACCAATCCACTCCAAGAACAAACTCAAACCCACCATGCCAAGTTCAACAAAATCACAAAACAATACTTTACGTAATAATGACATGGGATAATACCTATAGACTTTTCTAGCAATAATAGACTCATTAATGGGAGGGTAGACACCAAAAGGGCTTATATAGAAATTTGGGACACACAAATGAAGCTTATTAGCAACAAAAGGAATAAAGAAAGAAATAGTGCCAACCGAACTCATCAAAGCATGCCCCTCAAAAATAAAAACCTTTAACATACTGGTAGCGACATCGAGCACCTCATCCATCCTTTGCCTCCCTTGAAGAACATAAAACCGATTATGTCATGGGAAAATCCCTTGTTAGCCTTCCTAAGCTCTTTGATCAACATGACCACCTTTACCCTTTTTTGAGCATATAGACAATCGACTAGCTTGTGACCCTCTTTACCATAACCATAACAAGCATTGAACCCTTCTTCTTCCTTCCTTTGAGGCTACCGGGTACTTCTCATCTTATGCCCAACACTGCCACACTTGAAACAACTCTTAGTGCCCACTAAATACTCTCTTTGATGCTTCTAGCCACACCCTTGACAAATGATGAAATGGACCCTTTCCTTTTTATACTTGGGCAATGTTAGTCTTGACGAAGATAAAGCACCCTCAACTTGGGCTCTCATAGTCTTTCTCTTTCCCCTCTTATCATTCGCAATCTCGGGGGCACCCTCCCGTAGGTTGAGTTGAGCGGTCATCGTTTTGGTCAATAGGCACAAAGCATTATGGACCTCTGTGTTTGATAGGTCATCATCTTGTCTACCTCCTGAGTAGCTTGAGACATTTAAAGAAATGTAACAGTTAAGAATTAGGAATAAGCTCTAGAGGACTTAACTCTATCCTATAACATAGATCATGAAAAAGTGAAATATTTTCTAAAACGTCTCATAGTTGTGGCGCGCTTCACAACCATGAATAATACTATAATAGACATGGTGTGTTGGACTCCAAGGACTATTAATGACCTAGTGCTCTGATACCAAGTTTGTCATGACCCAAGCCTAGGGCCTAAACGTGACATAGTGAAGGGGAACCCGAAGGGACCCAAACAAGCCTCTTAGTATATCAATCACACATCCTTGGTCGCGGAAGCAAAGTAAACAACAACAAGAAATATATAAAATGGGAAGTGGGACTAAGGAAAGTCTTTGAATATAAGTAAAGCATAAGAGTCAGGCTCATAGCATAATAACATCATAATATCCTACATACATCTCTAACTTGGAATGGAGTGCAAGCCAAGACACTGTCCAAGCTCACCCTCAAAATGTCAAATGCTCAACATAAAAAGTCTTAGAAATAGCACGAGAAAGTAGATAGTGTGCTCAAACTTGAGGACTCACCAAAGCTTATCTTCGTAGAATCTCACTAGCGACGTGGAGGATGATCAAGAGGAGCTATGGTCCATACATAGTGATATCATGTAGGCATAGAGTATGCCTTAGTACATTTGAACGTACTTAGTATGTAGGATGTAATGCAACAAGACATAAGTCATTATAGTAAAAATGCATAATAATAGGCAACATATACCGTAATTTCAATATGGTATGCATGATCAATGCTTGAAATAAAACATGCTTATAAATCATTCAACTTGCATAACATGTAATACATATGTGGGAAGACACATCTACCGATAAAGGATAAGACCAAGCAAGCTACAACTTGGAATCCCGATGATTACCCCTCATCGGTAAAGAGGTGGTATACTTGCCAAGGTAAACCATACTTCACCTTAAAAGAGCTCATCCCATTTCCAAGAAACAACCCCCTTACGAGAACCTGTCCCATTTTGGAAAGGCTTTTATGAGAAACTTCATCTAATTTCGGTGCTTGATACTCCTCTGAAGACTCAATGCTCATAAAACTCATAATCTCAATCAATCATCTCAATTTTTGTTGTGGAGGCTTTTATCATCTCAATTAGTCCCATAGAGATGCTATTATCTCATTAACGCAACTCAATCAGGCCTTTCAACCCAACGTCTTAATCATCTCATCAAGTCAATTGTCATTTAATAACTCAAGGACTCAGATAGCTGACTAAGAGAAAACTCAATTAGAAAAACCTCTAGAATTCAATTATGATTACTCATGGGGTCATAAAGCTCAGTTAGCTCAATATTATACTTATATCAAAATTACAATCAACATACTCTAGTCAAGGCTCTAGACTCCATCTTAGGTTCATTCATGCATTATTTTACAAAGTAACATATAGGACTTTTTAAAATAACTCACATGAAAACATTTAATCTATAAATCAAGTTTATGATGATCATCAATATATAAAAATACATGTAAGATATATATAATTTTTAAGAAAATATTAAAGAACATGTATGTAGACTCATAGACTTCTCAACTCCTCTATTACTATTAATGGGGCACATGGAAGTGAAATTCCATTCTTTAGCTTAGTCTTACATACTTGGTGTGAAGCTTTAACACTTAGACTCATACGGGCCCGCCTCGATCTTCTGAAGTTCTCCCTCCTCTTCTCTCCTCTTTAGCCCTAGTCTTTGTTAGAACTTAGAAAAGACTTAGAAATAGGGATAAATATCCATTTTACGCTTAAAATGGCCCATTTAGATCGTGTTTTAAGTTTAAGAGGGGTTAGGAAAGGTCTAGAATACCCCTCACAAAAAACTAAAAAAATATTCGCTTCGGGAAAGCAGGTCCGTGATGTGGATATGGTGTTTTTTTGGGGTTTTTTGTTACAAATTTTTTGATCGAGTTTTCTAAACCTATCAATAATATTTGGACCAAGTCTAAGTGTCTTACACCTGTTGTGCACTTATTTTGGAAATTATTTCCGCATCAAAAATTTATCTTTTGATTCGGTTCTCTAAAGATCAACCAAGGCCATTGTCCCACACAATATTTTGTGCTGATTATGTATCCAACCTTGGATTTTCCATCCGAGCTTGAGAAGATGCGTCATGCACGTATCTCTCATTTAGGGGTGTTTTGGTAATTTTATCGGGTGTTACATCATCACTCCCTTGGAATCATTCATTCTAGAATGATGGGTAAAGGTAGACATCAAGGAATGAATAAATCAAAATTCTTCTCAACATTCACCCGATCGATCAAACTCTTGACTCCTAATCAATCTCAATAACCTCTACTTAGACTCAAGAATAGACAAATAAATTTAAGTCAAGGGTAAGGACATTACCTTCAACATTCTCATCATCAAGCACAAATAGATATAGATATTTAGTTGTCATCTCTTCATCAGCTTCTCATGTGGCTTTCTCAACGTACTTATTTCTTAGTAGGACTTTAATAGAGGCAACCCCCTTAGTTCTCAACTTGCGAACCCTAACGATCAATTATTTGGACTGGAATCTCCTCATAGGACAAGCTATACTTTACTCCAATGCTCTCAATAGGGATTACCAAAGAAGGATCTCCCAAGCATTTCTTCAACATCGAGATGTGGAACACTGGATGAATTGTGTCCAACTCAAAAGGCAACTCTAACTTATAAGCAACCTTCTCAATCCTCTTCACAATCTAGTAGGGGCCAATATAGTGAGGACTTAACTTCCCCTTCTTCCCAAATATCATGACACCCTTCATAGGTGACACTTTCAAGCACATCTAATCATTAACCTCAAATTCTAAGTCTCTCCTCCTCATATCTGTGTAAGATTTCTGGTGACTCTGTGCAGCCTTCAACATCTATCTAATGACCTTTACCTTCTCCATTGACTGGTGGAAAGATCAGGTCCAATTAACTCAGCTTTTTTAACCTCAAACCACCCAACTGGTGATCTGTATCTCCTTCCATTTAAAGCTTCATAGGGAGCCATTTGAATGCTCGCATTGTAACTATTATTATATGCAAATTCAATCAATGGTAAGTATTCATCCCAATTTCCTTTGAAGTTAGGGACACAGGCTATCAACATGTTCTCTAACGTCTAAATTGTACGCTCTGCCTAACCATCTATCCGAGAGTGAAAGGTTGTACTCAGATTTACTTTGGTACCCAATCCCTTCTGGAAGGATCTACAAAATTTAGAGGTAAATTAAGCTTCTTTTTCTGAGATTATAGATAAGGGAACTCCATACAATCTCACAATCTCATGAATGTACAACTTGGCATACTACTCCGCAGTGTTAGTTGTCTTAACTGCCAAGAAGTGAGTCGATTTTGTCATACTATCCACAATCACTCATATCGCTCTAGACTCCATCTTAGGTTCATTCATTGCTAAGAAGTGAGTCAATTTTGTCATACTATCCACAATCACTCATATCGGGTCATGTTGTTTTGAGACCTTAGTAGAATAATTATGAAGTCCATATAGATCATATCCCACCTCCATTGAGGAATCTCAAAGTTCTGTGCCAATCCACATGGCTTTTAATGCTCAACATTAACTTGTTGGCAATTCGAACACTTAGAAACAAACTCAGCAATATCCTAGAAACAAACTCAGCAATATCCCTCTTCATTCCACTCTAGCAATAGACTCTCCTCAAGTCGTGGTACATCTTGCTATAGCAAGGATGAATGGAATTTCTAGAGCTATGAACTTCAGCCATAATTCAACCTTGAACACCATCAACATCTCGAATGCACAATCTACTCTGGTATCTCAATACTCCATCTCCCCCTTTGGAGCAGACCATCACTTTCTATTTGTGGATAGCCTCTTTTAATTAAAGTATGATAGAATCTTAGTTTTACTTTTCTTTGATCTCTGCCACTAAAGATGAAGCAGACCCATTCTGAATGTTGACTCCTCCCTCATCATTCTCCTCGAGTTGAACTCCCAATTGGGCCAACCGATGTACTTCCTTAGCTAACTTCGTTGCTCAACATGGGTTGTACTACCCATTGACAACCTGCTAAGAGTGTCAGCAACAATGTTAGCTTTACATTAGGTGGTAGAGAATGCTCATGACATAATCCTTGAGAAAATTTAACCATCTTCTCTGTCACAGGTTGAGCTCCTTCTGACTGAAGACATACTGCAAACTCTTGTGTTTAGTGAACACATCTATATGCACTTCATATAAGTAGTGGTGTCAAATTTTCAGTGCAAACACCACCATTTCCAACTCGAGATCATGGGTCAAATAGTTCCTCGCATGAACCTTATGATGTCTAGAGGCATAGGCTATCAATTTCCCTCTTTGCATCAGCACACAACCCAATCCAACTCTTGATGCATCACTATATATGACTTAGTCTTTTGTCCTATCGGGCAAGGTAAAAACTGATGCAGTAGTTAGTCTAGTCTTTAACTCTTGAAACTCCTCTCAGATTCATCTGACAATTGATAATTGACCTTCTTCTGAGTCAATTTGGTCAATAGTGCGGATAGAAAAGAAAATCTATCGATAAAACTGCCCTAATTGCCTGCCAACCCCGAGAAACTTCTTATGTCAGTTGGAAAGGTCAGTTTGGGCCAGTTCTTAACAGCTTCAATCTTTTGGGCGTCTACTCAAATAACATCACTCGAAATAACATGGCCTAGGAAAGCCACAAACTTAAGCCAAAACTTTCATTTTGAGAAGTTTGCATACAACTCATGGTCCTAAAGAGTTTGGAGGACAACTCTGAGGTGATTGGAGATGAACTTTCCCTAAGGTGCAACATAATTCATTCAGGAATTGGAACTTAACGGTCCAAGCTCTACAATCAATGGGGTCGTAATAGGCATGAAGCCAATCCATGCTAAGGATAACATCAAAATCAATCATCTCTAACTCGATCAAATCAATAAGAGTTTCCCTATGATGGATAGACACTACACAAGCTCTATAGATTCTCTCAGTTTGAATACACTCACCCACTAGAGTAGAAACATCAAAGGGTTCAAGAAGACTCTCAGGGGTTCTATCAAATCTACTAGACACATAAGGAGTTACAAATGACAATGCGGCACAAGGATCCATCAAAACATAACTATCACGAGTAAAGACTCAAATCATACCCATCACAACATTTGGGGAGTTCTTGAAATGACCCTAAAAAGTGCCCGAAAATGTGCCTTAGAATGCCTAGAATTGTAATTTCCATATATCTCAAAATCTGTGAGTTATTTCAAAAATTTGACTTTATATTCTTCTTCAAGGAGTCAAAATTAGGGAAGAAGGGTATAATCCTGATTTAAGAGCAAAAGATTAGAAATTATGATTTTTCAAGTAACAAATTCCAGTGAGCATTCCACGCCCCTGGCGCGACGCGCCAAGGGCACACAGATGAAGAGTAGTTGTCTTTGCGTCCTCTCCATGATGTAGAGAGGTGTATTTTTCGGTCCAGTGATTTTCTTTGCAGTCCAAGACTTTTAAATCTTGGGCCTAAAAGTTCCCAAACTTGTTTTTACATATACTTAGTCATTTTCACCCTCATATTACCCTAAAGATTCCCTAATACTCACTCCAACACTTAACCATATTTTTCACTCCCAAATTTAAGTCTCAAATACTCATCCAGAACTAAGGATTTCCTTCAAGGTTCTTCTTCAAGCTTCAAGTCTCCATCTCCAATCTTCACCAAGTTCATCTCCAAGCTAAGGTATGTGGGTTTCAATCATTGGGTTCTTCCACCCATGGTGCTTTTATCTCCTCTTTACTCAATTTGCATTATTTAAGGTTGATTTTACAAATGGGTTTACTAGTATGACTATGTCTATGAACTATGTTAAAATTATGTAAAGTTTTGACTGTTTGACTATGGTTTGAGCTATAAATCTTGGATCTATTGTAAGATTTGATGAGGGGTTTGGATGTATATTACTAGAGGGTGTTGCAAGGTGTTGATTTATAGTTTTACAATAGATTTGCTTGCATGATTACATCTCTAAATTGCATAGTCTTGTACCCCATTACATACCATCTAAGTGTTTGATAAAATGTCCAGATGTGATTTCTTAGTGAATTGAAGGTCCAAAGCATGAGATATGATATAATTGATGTTATTATGATTAAAATAGCTTATGTATATGATATAATCTATATAAAGTATTAAATTAGACCATGCCCAATCCAGTGGGACTAAGAGTCCAGTTAACCTAGATAGGGGTTCATACTCATCAACCTAGTGAGGGGTTTGTACCTCACTACCAGGGTGATGGGGTGGCATCATCATCAACCTAGATGGGTTTTGTACTCATCAATCTAGTGAGGGTTTTTTTCCTTACCATCTAAGTGATAGGGCAACATCATCACTAACCTAGTGAGGGGTTATACCTCACCACCTAAATGATGGAGTGGCATCATCACCAACCTACTGAGGGGTTTGTACCTTGGAAAGCTAGCTTGGTCTCTACTACACATATGATATCTTATATGATCATGAGTTACTGGAGAATGTTTTACATATGCATTGATCATACATGCCATGTTGTTACATTATGCCTATTGCCTATTGCTATGCATTTTGATTATAACGTCTATCTCTTGTTGCATTGTATCCTATATACTTAGTACATTCAAATGTACTAATGCATACTCTTCCCTACATGATATCACCATATAGGAACTGGAGCCCAAGTTGATCATCCTCCTCCTCCACGTGGCTAGTTCAGTACTACTCAAGCTAGTAGGTGAAACCTCCATTTCTGGGACCTTAGTCTCTGTTACACTTATTATTTATTAGGACACTCTTCTTTATTTTCTATTTTGACTATGAGTGTGATCTCGGTTGCTTTATCTTGGCCCCTGCTCTTATCTATGTATTAGAGGTGTTTGTTGGATATGTTATGTGTCTATGATATGGGCTTTGACTCTTTTTCTCTTGAGTATGATGTTGTGTAAGCTTTCCCCTTAGCCCCTTTGCCCCTATTCTTAGTATTCATGTCTTTTATATGCTTCCGCGACCAAGGATGTCTAATGACAAGTAAAGACGCTTATTTCGGTTCCTTCGGGCTCCTCATTCACCGTGGCATGCAAATGGTTTATAGTTCCACTTGTATTTGATATAGTACCT
>DF365121.1:7391-17426 GCA_000787875.1 Solanum virginianum
CACTGAAAAGTCCTATGACAAAATTTTGAGGGATGTCCTATGGAGATTTTCTAGAGGTGAAAAGTGTCCTAATGGTGTATGTTAGGGTGATAAAGGATATATATGACAGATCCAAAACTCAGGTAAGAACGGTAGGAGAAGACTCAGAGTATTTTCCTGTTGAGATGGGACTCCATCAAGGTTTTGTGTTGACCCCTTTTCTTTTTTGGTTTTGTAATGGATGAGCTGACACGGTCTATCCAGGGAGGGGATTCATGGTGTATGCTATTTTCAGATGACATAGTATTGATTGATGAGACTTGAGCTAAAGTTAATGATAGATTGGAAGCTTGGAGATATACTTTGGAATCCAAAGGGTACAAATTGAGCAGAACCAAAATAGAAAAATTAGAGTGTAAATTCAGTATTGCTAGAGATGAAGTAGACATTAAAGTAAAGCTAGCCACTCAACCTATTCCAAAGAGAGAAAGCTTTAAGTATCTTGGATCCATCATCCAGAGTAGTGGCAATATTGACGATGATGTTACACATCGTATTGGGGCAGTGTAGATGAAATAAAGGATTGCCTCAGGAGTATTGCGGTGATATCGACGATGATGTCACACATCATATTGGTGCAGCATGGACCAAATGGAAGCTTGCATCTAGAGTATTGTGTGATAAGAAGATACCACCTAAACTCAAAGGTAAGTTTTACAGATTGATGGTTAGACCATCTTTGATGTATGGGGTGGAGTGTTGGCCAATAAAAAATGCACATGTCCAAAAGATGCATGTTGCAGAGATGAGGATGTTGAGATGGATGTGTAGTCACACCAGGTTTTTTCTAGTATGTGTTGTCATTATTTGTTGTTTATGTGTTAATTGTATTATATTTTCGTATTGTCATGTGCTTTCTTTTACTTTTTGTCATATTTAGTTTATTCTGCTTATGGGTTGTTAAGACGAGGGTTCCCAGGAAACAGCCTCTCTACTTCTATGACAAAGTGGAGGTCGCGAATTAGAATAGTAGGCTAATTGGTTGGTAGGGTTAGGTGGTTACCTAGTCAGGGGGTCTAGTAGGGTTGAGTAGTAGTGTTTTTTCTGCGTACCTTCCCCAGACCCCACTTGTGGGATTTCACTGGGTATGATGTTGTTGTATCTTCAACTGTCACAAATCTCAAGAGTCGGAATCAGTTTCACTGTCATCTATTAAATAAACTTTTCCTTTTAAATAATGTTCAGCCTCAAATGCATCAACAAAATTGATACTCTTGGAAGGATGATGTCTAGGAAGAAAGTGTGTGCAGTGTGGCATACACTTTCTTCCTAGACCAATTATTTGGCCTGTAAAACATTGTTTTTTTCCTTTCCTGTCCGCCCTTTTTTTAAAAAAAATAAAATAACGGCAGTGTTCGGCAGGCTTGCTCGCACGTCGATTATTCCACTGGGTACTAGCTAGCCTCCAACAGAACAAGTAATGGATAACTCTGCCTGCGAAGGCTTAGGCAGAAGATAGAAAGAAATTACCTCGTGTTATTATGTCTGCCTAATTTGAAACCTGATCTCCAAGGTTTTCACCCACTTCACTGATGGCTAGGCCACACCTTTGAATGCAAATTATTCTTTTATCTTTTTTTTTTTTTTACAATTTTCTTGATTATGTTAATTGTTTTTCCTTTGTTTCTTTTTTCTTTTTTTTTTTTTTTACAATTTTCTTGATTATGTTAATTGTTTTTCCTTTGTTTCTATTCTCTTTTTTTTTTTTTTTTTTGCCTTTTTGTCTGTTCTTTATTGACATGCTTGTCTACCTTCAGTAGTATTTATTCTCTGGCTTTCTTTGTTCCTGGATTCGCTGACATGAAATAATTGTACCCCATGCCATACTCTCTTACTTGGAGATCATCCCTGGAAAGCTAAAGGAATCGTTGACATCCTAAGATTAACTTACGTCAGCTCTGTTTCTGGTTTAGAAAGACCTTAACAGTGCTCTATGAGAACCACCTGGGTCATCTTTCTTCTATTAAAACAATTTATTGTCTTGCACTATTCAACTTATTTTTGTAAACTTAAAAGAATGTTTGGTCCCATAGAAAGACCTTAACAGCTAATCTTTCTTTCTTTCTTTCTTTTATGGGTTTTCTTGAGAACTGTGTTCTAAAGCTATCGGTTCATCTGAAGAGGGTAAATTCTGAAATCAATGTATTCAAACTATAAAATCTTAGCTTATTGAAAATAGATGAAGAGGAAACAATTGTTCTGTTTGATAATTTGGTGGCTATCATGGGAAATAATATACTCTTCTGGTGTTTAAATGCAAGGAGGTGCATGCACTATGAATTGAATGTGTGATTCTTTACTTTATGATGTGTAGATGTAGAATACAGTAGTTTCATGCTTTGCAATCTCACTCTCCTTTTCCTCTTTGAATTTGTTTTTACAGTACAACAACATTGTGCTTGCTCTTAGAAGGGGAGATCTACGACTTCTTCGGCATGCTCTGCAGGAACATGAAGACCAGTATGTATATATTTCCTTTATATGTGAGCTGCATTATATTTGCATATCCTAATAAAACTACTATTTCTAGGTTCTTAAGGTCTGGTGTTTATCTTGTCCTGGAGAAGTTAGAGCTCCAAGTTTACCAGAGGTTACTAAAGAAGATGTAAGTCATACTTTTGGTTTTGGCTGAAAATCTGTGTTGCCCCCTCAACTTGCCAAAATAGATTCAGTTAGACACCATATCTTGAGGTATGACCTATTGACCACTTCATGTCAGTAAAAGATGTACCTATTACGCATGCTGCTTACATGGCGCAATGTGTGTAATACCCTCTCCAGTCTGCTGCCACCATAACAATTGTCTCATCATCCTCCACTGTAAGACTACCTTGAACAGGAATACTGCAAGACCCGATTCCAAATCTGTATAATAGTCTTGCTAAAACTACACAAATATCTGAATTAACTGGATCAGAAAATGAACATTGTTGTGTGGAGACTGAATCCTATTTCCAACTATTTTAGAAAATCCGACAATGTTTTCCGATCTGTGGGGCTCAGCCAGTTCTTCAGGTTGTGGGTCAGTTTTGATGGAGGTACTGTGGTTTTTGAGAATAGAAGTTTGATCTGGGCTTAAAATGAAGATTTTGAGAAGTGAGGCTACTGCAGGGTCTGTGAGTCTTCCTAAATTGCCTATTTGTTTTTGGCTATGTTTCTCAGACTCTTCGAAAATGTCGACGGGTGCGTGTTGGATTCTTCAAAAGTAGTGTATTTTTGGAGAATCCGAGATGAGTACGGCATAGAAAGGGAAGATTCCGCGCAACTTAGGTTTTTGGAGATGATGATGGTTATGGTTAGGGGTGTTCACAGGTCGGTGATTAGTCAAAACCAAAACCAAACCAACTTAATTTGGTTTTTAAATTCTCAAAACCAAACCAAACTAATTATAATATACATTTATCAGTTTGGTTGTTATGGTTTCGGTTTGGTTTGGTTATTCATACACAAAAATAAAAGCAATGATACATTTAAAATGAAGAAAAAGTGATAGCGATCCATTTCAAAACTAAAAATAATTAGAACGACTGATATCATAGAATTTTCAATCACTAAATTTACAGTGAAAAAAGAAGGAAGACATGGTGACATTTCTAGTGCCACCAAGAATTGTCAGAGACATTCATATACATGAAATCAATAAGATACATGTTCTCTTCTTGAGCATTTATGCTTCATAAGTAGATTGAAAAATAAATTTGATGAAAACGTATATAAGATCTTTAAAATTGTTTTAAAAATAATGTATTATGTATGTATAATTATAAAATATATAAATATAATTTGTCGGTTCGGTTTGGTTATTTGTTCGGTTTTTATGTACAAATCTAAACCCAAACTAAACACTATCGATTTTTTAAAAAACTAAAAGCAAACCAAAATAAAATTGTTTTATTTAATCAGTTTGGTTTGCTTTGGTTTTTCGGTTTGGATCGGTTTTTATCCAAACCGTGAACACCCCTTATGGTGGTTATAAAATGAAGAAGATGACCATAGGGGGAGGGGAAAATTGACTGGTCAGACACTTTTCTTTTAGTATTTTCCACGTATCATTCATTGATTCGTCTCATCTTTGTGGCAGATTGTCATTTAAGGATCTAGTAGGCACACGTTAGCTCGAGTTCAAGTGTTCAATAGGTATACAACTCCCTTAGTTCAAGTGTCTAAATGAAAAAAATTGGCTAGTTTGAGGGGTCATCGATATATCCAGCTCTTCTTTTTTATTTTTTCTTTCTAATTGTCCTTTGAGTATTAAAATCACCATATTATTGGTTATACAGCTATATTATCCAGAAGCAGAAAGATCAGAATAAAGCACACCAAATCAAGTTAGACTTAATTGTTAGAGCTCTAAAATGGCTTGAAATTGATATGGATGTTGATGAGGTAAGCTTTTTGGCTCTTTTTGGATGGTGGTTCAGGATTTCATATTCCTCTTTCAACTGGCTTCTTCCAAAAAAGAGAAGTGGAAAAAAACGAAGGCTTCTTCCTGTACTTTCTCCTACATAACTGGAGCTTTCTATGCTTTATTGCAGGTGGAGTGCATCATGTCCATTTTGATATATAAGAACTTGGTCAAAGGTTACTTTGCTCACAAAAGCAAAGTTGTAGTTTTAAGCAAGCAAGACCCTTTCCCCAGATTGACAGGCAAAGCGGTTAACTCATAACAATGAGGTTCTACCACATTATCTGTACAACTATGTTCTTAATGGACTGGCAGATAACCGATCTAGGTAATTACTGTGTTGCTGGCTCCACATGGTTATGTTCAGCTCTTTCCAGTTGCATGATGCTGTGACACAAGTATGATTATAGCAGGGACTGCTTCTACCTGATTGATACTGAACCCTGATTGGCAAAATGGATGTAACGCAATTTTACTGTTCAATTATGTTGACAACAAAGTTCAATGGTGACTCCCCACTGTAATGATGCTGTCGCTGGCCCCCCAGATTTAGACAATCTAGACATTGCTTATTGTACTAATGTACCTATGCTGTGTGGCAAGACAACTTCAACTATCATTTTCGTTGATCCAAAGAGTGTAGGGTGAGCTTGTCTGCTAGGTGTCCTAACCCATGATTTTGCAACAATAAGCGGTCATCTGGTTTTCACATAAATGAATTAGATCTGAAGTTAGCTTAACCAGAATTGAATCAGACGTTGTACCTTGTCACACCCAACAATTAATTACGTGCCAACTCCAAACTTAAACATGATAAATTCTTACTTTTATCTCTTCTATTTGAAAGATTCGTTTCTTTTCTAGTATATTATTTGTATTTTTATTTTTTAAAGATTCTAATCTCTTCCATTTAGTTGGATTCCTTTCTTTTGGAGTATTAAATAATTTGCTTAAAAATAAACAAAAGATGGCAGGGCAACAGTAGAATTCAGAAAAGTGAAGAAATATTCACATTTCAAACAATGCACTGTGCTCATTTTTACGTCTTGCCATAGCTCAAGGATCCATAAACAGAAATTGGGACAAAATTGCTGGCTGCAGCTGTCGCAATATATCACAAAAGCAAAAGCACAAATGCCATCACAGAGGAAATGGTACTTAAAAAATGCACACTGTAACTTAATAAACTATCATGCAACATTTGCAGGAATTGCATTTTCAATGTTCGATGGCATTAGTATGTTAAATCCATCGGCTGCTGTGGATAAAACCATTCCTGGGATCTGAGAATGCCAATGAAGTTCTTTCAAATCTTTCTGACCCTGTTTGCAGTGCAAGAGCAATGTCATAAGAATTTCCTCAAAGCAGATAAATATTGTGATTCACAGACAAATAGAAGTTGAACCTGATGAACAAAGAGAAGTTGTGGGGGCAAATCTGTTGGGGCATTGACTTGCTCTTTCATTTTAGTTTTAAACTCCACCTCCTCTTCCTCATCTCTCTCCAAAGAAAGGTCCCAGATTCTGATAAATTGAGAAGGATTTAAAGTCAAAACACACCAGGTGATACACACACATCCAAATTACTCACAGGAAGAGATATGGAAAGTGAGATAAATCTGTTCCACATTCCCAATAGAGTTGTCTCAGAAGGTTTCTTACGTTAGCTGATTATCTGACGATGAAACAGCCACTGTTGAGGCTTCATGGGGACTCCATTCAATAGAAGTGATGGGATGTTTGTGATATTCAAAGTGTGCCACTACGGAGTCTCCTTCCTGTCAAAGTGAACAAGAGAATAAGCAGTCGCTCTTTTATTTGTATTGGCAAATTAACATGAGACCACCTACAAACTGGTTCACTCTCCTTAATCCACACTTTCTTCCATGACAAACCTCAGCTACAAGGTTGGTAGGACGAGATGAACTTCTACTGGCCTCATCCACACTTCCTAAACCTTCCCAAGCAGTTAAATTTTAATCGGACAATCACAATCAACAGAGTATTACTAACATCCGCGCCAAGAATTTACACATCATTCGCGGAATACCTTTATCATTCTAAGATCTTGAATAGAAAATGTCCCATCGTCACTTCCAGATGCAAGCATACAGCTCGCCAACCTGGTAAAAAAGCAATGACATGACAACATAGCCATAAATATAGCTCTGGAAAGTAACATAACAGGAAAGTCCAATACTTGTTCCATGATATCACATTGACATCTGCCTTGTGTGCCGTTATAGTTGCAGCAAGAGGGTTGTCCATACGGGTGTCCCATATTATAATATTTCTATCAACTGAGCAAGAAGCAAATACAGTAGGTTCTGTAGGGCTCCACTACATCAGAGGAAATTGGAAACTACTTCAGAATTTAGCAAAAGTGATAAGATGCACAAATTAAAAAAGTTCCTCATAACTTAAGGTGAAGTTAGTTGGTCCTTTATGAATGACACCTGGAGATCTTCAACACTTGCAGTATGTCCAATAAAAGAATTAGCCCCAACATCCCATGTTGCGCCAGATGTTGGCTGCCACAAATGGATACAGTCCTTGCAGTCACCTGCGGAGACAAGTAACAGCATCTAATGTTAGAAAAATTTATGACCATTGCATATCATCACCAAATGTAGTTATGTTCAAAGAAGATAGGATTATTACACCATACCCGAAACAAGCTTCCCAGGGACAAGAGGACTCCAGTCTATAGCATAGCCTTCATCTTTATGTCCACCAAACTTAAATAAGGGTGCTTGATTAGAGACTGCAGAAGCCCCATGGCTAAGATCACCCTCTGATTCTGCCAAAGCATTTATATGCGAGCTAAAATCCCAAACCTGCCAGTGCAATAACATTATTTACAAGAGAAACAATCACACTAGTGATAGGATGTATTAAGCTTGACATGCAGTGGAACATACTTTACTTCTTAAAAAGAAAGTCTTGGTAACTAGTACAGTCAACAAGAATTGGTATACAAATCTCATGTTTGAGAGGTATTGTATTTTCAGTTTGTATCTTCTATGTTAACCAAGGGTGCTCTATCTACCAGCTTATTGAAAACAAACTATAACTCAGAAGAACTTAATCAAATATGGGAATATACCATTTTGAAGTTTAAGATTGCATCTCACATTTTCTCTGGTTTTCAGTAAATGTTTCATGTATTTGGACCATGATTACCACAGAACAATCACTAACAGTTTAAAACTAACATATATACTCTTAAACAGAATAATGAATTGAAACTAACACAAACACTCTTAAACAGATTAATGATTTGTACTACCAATGGCTTACAAACTCAATTATTGAATTATTATTGGGCAGAGTCTGACCTGAACATGACCAGTATCACCCCAAGAAGCAACAATATGGGGGTTTTGTGTCATAGCACGTATGCGATTAACACATCCTTCGTGAAACACCTTGCGTAACTGTGGGAATTTCGAAAATAAGTTTTAGCAAGGAAAATGTGATGCATATGCTGCCATATTAAACTATATAGATGATGTAAATAAAGTACCTGCAATACAGGTGTACCTGATCCAGATTCCTCTTCTTCTTCATCACTATCACTGCTGTCACTGCCCATATCAGAGTTCTCATCACCTGTCTTGTCTGGCACCAATTCCCGCCTTTTTCCAGATATATCAGACAACTTAAATATGCCAATCGAGTTCCAAGAACTTTTCTCTGCCTGTAAGAATGGGAGAAGCATGTTTAAATCTTCTGCGAGAAAATTTTGGTTCGAGAAATTTTATGCCATGGCATTGGCAAACAAATATGAATCAGGAAAATAAAAAGGATTCTGTGCAATGTATATAAAAATAATTACTTTTGCTTATCAAAAAAAGTTTCTGAACGTTAGAATGATTTACTCTTGGCTTACCTGTGTTCCTGCAACACAGTATACAGTATGTGGAAACTCAGTCCGCACCAAGCCGAGTGAGTCGCGCAACACATCAAAACTGCAGAGAAATTCAAAAAAGTTTTTTAACCAAGTAAAGTGATCAATTCTTTATTTTGTATATGAAGCCATTGAAAACCTCAAGCAGGGCCAGCCAATGTGGAAGGCATGAAGAGAATTGTAAGCAGAAGCGTCACACTGAAGTTCTTCTCCTTCCTCTAATTTGTCTACGCCTGGTTGCCATACCTTCGCTGGCAATGATGGTACTGAATTCGAGGATGACGATCCTTCTCCTCTCTTTCCCTGCTTTATTAGTTTGTTTTCAAACTTAAATTTATCAACAAAACAACAATAAAACATTTTCAGATATAAAATCTCACCTTGTTCTTCCGTTTAGCTTTTTTAGGGTTCTTTAAGCTCCGAACCATCTTGAAGAAGAAGACAGAAGGTTTTAGGACTAGGGTTTTGTATCTGCAATATATATAGGAGATGTGAGTTGGGTCGGTTTTTGGGCTGGTTCGGCTATTTTTTTGGCTTTGGCCCATTATGTTCTACTTTAACTAATATACGTAATCACGTTGCGTGAACATTTTAAATATTAATAATAATTTTAGAACATGGCAATGATTTTTGATTATTAATCAAATGTGAAATTTCTTTTATAATAACTATAGTATTCATTATTTCTATTTATTTGATTTTATTATGACAGTGTTTTATCATTAATTTTGTCAAAATAATCTAAAAGTTGAGAAGTTGGCATTTGTGGGTTGATGTGCTTGCTTAAATTTTTTATTTTAATTAAATGTGTATATTTTAAAATATTAAAAAAGACAATATATTAACATAAATAAAAAATTAATATATTTATGTTATTAAAGATTTATAAAATGCTTTCTTATGGTGCAGTACATTTGTACCTGTTGACTGCCATATTCTATAAAATAGGATGCACAATAATAAAAAACAGCTAATCAATTTATTATTAAATAAAAGAATATCTAAATTTAATGAACTTATGAAATTATTAGATGGATATAAAGAGTAATATAAAATCTCCATGAATAAATATTACCTTCTCAAAAAATAATCCAACATAAAATAATAACTCTTACCAAATGAAGTTAGCGAACTTCTTTTGAGACTTATTTTCATGATGTTGATTTGAAGATAAATGACATATTAACTGTCATGATCCGATTTCGATCATGATGACGCCTGTTAAATTCCATCTACAAGTGAGCCAATTACCCAAGCCACAGAGAACCTATCCTAGCTCTCTAGGCAAACCATAGCAACTACAACAATATATATAACTGAAATCTACCTATAACCTGGAAGTCAACTGTATAGAGCTACTACAGACTCAAATAAAATATACACATGTACATATATAACTAGAAGTAACAATCTACATATATAAATCTCACTACATATGCAAGGCCAATGTCTGAATACAAAAGACAGTTGTCAAAACAGAAAGAGACTACAGAATATCCAGAGCTGTTGATGCTCACCAATGTCTCCTGAATCGTTTGCAAACCCCCAGCGACTGTGGCTAGTGCCTGGACCTGTACCATGGGAAGACGCAAAAATGTAGGGGTAAATACCGACCGAGTGAAGTATTATAAATATAGAAGGCTCAAATATAGAGAACTGCAATAAATGTAGCAAATCTGAAC
>DF365120.1:816-15172 GCA_000787875.1 Solanum virginianum
ATGCTTTACATATTCGGTATGTATTTCATACTGACCCCCTTTCTTCGAGGGCTGCGTTTTATGCCCGTAGGTATAGACTCACAGAGTAGAGGGCCACCAGCTTAGGATCTTTATCTACCTCTTGAAGAGCTCCTTTACTTCAAAGCAACTATTTTGGTAGATATGCTACTTCTTTATTTTGTACTATGTTCATTTGAGGGTACGACGAAGCCCTGTCCCATCTTGTGACTCAGTCTGTTTGTATAGAGGTCTGTGGACTCCTATGAGTGTGGGACATGTCAGTTTATATATTATGTACGTATGTTGTGTATGTTGGATGGTTTAACCGCAGTGGTGACCTTGTCGTCCAGCGTGTATATATGTATATATGTATTGTATGCTGGGAATTTTCTGTGTGAAGGTGGGTAGTCAGTAAAACAGAGGAAACTCTGCTAAAATTTCTATAAATGAGTTAGTTATTATAATTAGATTCTGGCTTAGTAAGTTATGTCTGAGTACCCTAAGCTCGTACTAGTCACGGTCCATAGGTTGGGTCGTGACAATATCACTGAGTTATTTTCTGAGATAAGTTTTTAAGTTAGGCATCCTATCTTGAGTTTCTATTTTGGTTATTTTACATACCGTAGATTTCATGTACTGATGCCCTTTGGCACTGTATTATTTAATAATGCATATTCAGGCACCCATAATAGCAGGCATTCAGTAAGATAGCTTCCCCGCGGTAGTTAGTTAGACCTTCTCGTTCTCAGAGGGCTCTAGTCAGTTAGTTTGATTTGTTTATTTTAGAGTCAAGCAGCTGTGGGTCTTGTTACAACACCTATCTTTAGTATAGTAAAGACTTCATGGATAGTATTAGTGACTCAGTCCAGTCTATTCATTTGACTATTTAAAGTATGTATTACTATTTGTATCAAAAGATATTTTTGGGATTTTATGTATTTTATGTATAGTATCATTGAGATTCTTTGAGTTTTATGAAATGTTTTGAAGGTTCACCTTATAAAGCTTCTACATGCATGTTAAGTCTTCAATTGGGTAAGTCAGCCAGGCTAAAGGTTTGCTTAGGGACTAGCAACAGTTTTCCAGTGTCGGCCATGTTTGGGGTGTAGGCTCAAAGCATGACAATTCTCTTTCAATTGCATTATTTATGTTTTGATTATTGATTGATTAGTCCAATCAAGCAAGAATTACATTTAATTTCATGATTTGATAATCTATAAAAAAAAATCTTCTTCAAGGCTTTCTGTGGTGCATGATTACCAATGCAGGGTTCTATGATTATGATTTCGATTGGTAATTTTCATTATAATTATGTATGAATTTGATTAAATAACATATTTTTAGGTTGATTTAAGATTGAACCCATAAAATTAACCTAGCCTAGGTTGAACTATGATCATGACCTATTAAGGACCTCATGTATGCTTTCACTAATGATGAACTAAGTTTTAAAATGATGTTTTCTCATGAGGAATTAAGGCTTATGAAATGATTGATGTTTATTCTTAATTTATAAAGATTCTCAATGAATGATTGAATTATGGTGAAGAATCTCTTACCAAATCTATAACCTATGTTTATAAATGGTGATAGAGTATCTCTCACCAAATTAATAATTAAGGTGATATCCTAAGATTATGACTTTATGATAATAAGGGGTTGGGAATTGGACAATTTTGCTTCCACGTGACTATGACTTTATAACATAAGATTTTATATTCTTGTGAGAGTATTACCTAGTGTCGAATTGGACAAGAGTTAAATGCTCATATCCCAAAACTACATGCCATTGTAGATAAAAAAAAATAATAAAGGAGAATATACAAATCTCGAAGAGGTGAATACCTAAAATATCAAGTATTGGCGGTGAGCAATTGGGTCTAAGAATTAGAGGAGAATACCAGGTCCACAGATTTAGCTTAGTGGATCCACTTAGGCATTAGGGAGCCTATGTTGGTAAGTAGCTCTCCCTTTCTCGGTATAGAAGTAACATTGGGACTCCATAGATTAGCTCACATGGTTTCATGTTGATTATGATCTCTCTCACTTATGATTTATAAATTTTCACGTATGATTTATGACTTTTCTTATGATTACTACAACTTATGAACTTACAGGCTTTTTAAAGATTTTTCTATCATGATCTTTGATCTTCTATGCATTGTAAAAGCTCTTGTTAGCTTTTATTATGATTTTTCAATGATGTTGTCCTTGCTCATGATTTACTATTATGATTAAATAATTTACTGATTATATTTTCTATATTAGTCATTGCGTCATTGCTTTTATTCTATGAATTGTATTGCTCAAATATTTAGTACATTCAAACATACTAATGTATACTTTTACCTACATTATTTCATAATTCAAACATATTAATTCATACTTTTACCTACATTATTTTATAATGTGGAGGAGGACATTCATACTATATCTCACTCTACTCGTGCTTATCTTGGAATTGCTTTGAAGATTAATTGGTGAGTCCTCATGATTCGAGGCAACCTTCCATGGTTTTCTCGTTATTTCTTGTGGTTCTATATTGAAACTATTTCATTTCTTTCCTTATCTGAATAAGCTTATGGCTTGTTCTATGCCCCCACCTACGTTAGTATACTAGAGGCGTGTTAGAAAAAGATATGTATGTTCGTTTATCTAGGACTAATATTTACCTTTATATTTAGACTTTACTTGAGATTTACTAATTTTCTATTGTTAATGTGCTTGCCTTATGTATGTTTGATATGTTATGATGGCTTGGTTGGATTTTTTTCAAGAATCCTAATCGCCATGTCATACTTAGGCCCTATTTTGGATTGTGACAAACATAATATCAGAGCACAAACTTTAAGTGCCCTAAGGAGTCTAGAATGTCATATCAAGTAGAGTCTTATTCGTTAATGTGAATTGTATCACATCAATGAGTAGGAGGCTATGAGGCATTTTAGAAAATATTTTACTTCTTTCATTGTCTATATTGTACGATAGAGTTGTGCCCTAAGATTCTTTCTCCAAATGATTGTTCTTTGTGATTCTAGAAAGATGCCTTTAAGAAGGGTTCCAAACTAACAAGAAGTACCTCAAGTCCCCAATTATCCCTTGTCCAAACAAGTCACAAATAGTGAGTTTTGGACCACTATGTTTATGCATGCCAAAGCTACCACTAAGTGAATCAAGGGGTGTTAGCTCCTCTAAATGTGGCTACACTAACTTTAAGGGTAGGGGGTCCAAGGTAGACGAGAACCCATAATACTTTATTAATAAGGTATACAAGGTTGTTGCTTTTGTAGGAGAAGACAGAATTAGCAGCTTATCAACTTAAAGGAGTTGCACAAGTATGGTAAAACTAATGGAAAGTCGATAGGGTCCCATGGATTGGAAAGGTTTCAAGGTTGCATTTCTTGACTGCCTCTTTCCACTTAAGTTGAAGGAGGTGAAAGTGTTCGAGTTTATCAACTAAAATCAAGGAAGTAAGAGTGCGAAAGAGTATGCTCTCAAGTTCATGAAGCTATCTATATATACACAGACCTTGATTTCCAACCCTTGAGCCTGAATGAGTAAGTTTATTTTAGGGGTTTTTGACTTGGTTATTAAAGAGGGCAAGACACTATGCTAAGAAAAGAAATGGACATTTCTAGACTCATGATATATGCTGAGAAAATTGAAGAAGAGAAGACTAAGAAAATGAAGAGTGGGGAGCTTAAGAAGGACCAAATTAATGGTGGATTATCTTTTGATAGTGCTTCCGTGCCTTAGTATCACAATGATAGAGTGCCTAACCTTAGGTATCAAGGTAATGGTACCATTAGTGGCTAAAATTTTTCCACATATCAAAAGTGTGGAAGGTACCATCCCAGAGATTATTTAGCCGATTTGGGTATATATTTTGGTTGTGGTGCGAGTGATCACAAAATGAGGTATTGTCCATGGGTTTCTAAGAATGATGAGGATAGTCATTGATGATCCTAAACCTACCCCACTAAGGGCATGTTATACATTATAAAAATTTTTTGGTTAAGGTGATGATTACTGTGGAGTAGTTTGAGTTCATTATGCTATGATTGACTTTGTGATCCAAGTTATTGAATGGTTATATTGGTAAAAATGTTAGTCTTTCATGTCCATTCTTATGTATCCATACGTTTTCATTTTTTCATGTCATTTCATATGCATGTATGATCATAAAATCGATTTTAAGCCATGTTACATGCAAGTTATGAAAATCTCATGATTTTAGTATTTAAAATGCACTATTATATTTGTGTTGGCTTTCTAGATATCTATTCTACTCTATTTGTGTTAGATTAAATTTATATTCGATGATGAATATTTTCGAGGGAGGATGTTATAATACCCTGCAAGTTTGAAGGTTGGAATATAATACTGAGCTAAAATAGTATAAAAATGACCTCAGTGAATTTTTAGACCGAGTATATCGCAAGATAAATTTTCTTAAAAATACCCTTCCCAGAAGAGTGTGCAACCCCTCTGCATCATGGTGGTGGTCCAGCACATGTCAAATTTGTCCTTGATAAAAGCAAATTGACCATAAATTACATGCACTAATGCAATTTTCTTGTTCTTCATAAAATGCATGGCCCGAATGCAATTTATATGTTCAAAAAAATAATGTAAAATGGAACAAGTCCGCATCGCGGACTTGCTCCAAGATGGTTCAAGTTTTTGTACAATTTCAGTTTTAAGTGAAGGGTACTTTGGACTTTTCTCTACCTAATAGTTAATGAACTCGGATGATTTTTGGCACTAATTCCTATTCTATAAACTATCCTAACCCTTTCAAATTCTGTCATTCTCACCTAACTTTCAATTGTATAAAAATCCTCTCTCTAGAAAATACTCTTAAGGCTTTCTGCTTCTTCAAGTAAGATTTCATTGAAGACCAAGTTAATTCCCCCATTGATTTTCAAGTTTTCTTGAGTCAATCACTCAAGGTATGTGTGTCTTCATTCATGAAATCCTTTCTTCTATATAGGTCCTTCAATTCTTAATTTTTTAATCCAATTCAAATATGTATATTTTATGGGTCTTCATAACTTCTACTCAATGTCTTAGACTATGGTTGATATTATGATCATTAATCTATTTTAATATGAATTAACGTAAATTGCATTCAATTGATGATTTTTTTTCTAATGGATTTCAATAAATTTTATCTAGGATTCATGATCCCATAATGGTCTTATTTAAAATTCCTCTTCAATTGCATTAATTAAGTTTCAATTATTGACTCATTAATGCAATTAAGCATAAATTATATTTAATTTCATGATTTGATGATTTATAAGAAAATCTTCTTCTTGGCTTTCTATGGTACATCATTAACAAGGTGGGTTTCTATAGTAATGATTTCACTTGGTGGTATCTACTGTAATTATATGTGAATTTTATTAAATTATATATTTTTAAGTTATCTGGGATTGAATCCACGTAATTATCTTAGTCTATGTTGTTATCTTTGTCTATGTTGAACTATGATAATGACCTATTAGGGACTCCATGCATGCTTTCACTAATGGTGAACTAAGTTTTAAAATAACATTTTTCTCATGAGGAATGAAGGCTTATGAATGATCTATGCTTACTATTGATTTATGAAAATTCTTAATGAATGATTAAATGATGGTGAAGGATCTCTCACCAAATTAATAATTAAGGATCTATCCCAAGACTATGACTTTATGATAATAAGGGGTTGGGAATCAAACAATTGCCCTTTCACATGACTATGACCTTATGGCATAAGATTTTCTATTCTTGTGAGAGTATTACCTAGCACCGAGTAGAAATATAGGAGAATACTCATATCTCACAACTACACACCACCATACGTAAAAAGAGATTAGAAGAAAATACCCAAATCTCTAAGAGGTGAGTATTCAAACTATCAAGTCTTGGAGGTGAGAACCTGAGTCTAAGCACTAAGGGAGAGTACTCAGTTCACATATGTAGCTTAGTGGATCCACATAGGCATTCGGGATCCTACCTTGGCGAGTACCTTCCCCCTTTCTTTAGTGTAGGGGTAACATCAAGGCTCCATAGATTAGATCACATGGTTTCATGTCAATCATGATCTCTCTCACTCATGATTTATGATTTCTCACTTATACATTATGACTCTCTTTATGAATTAAAAGTCTTACTACAACTTATGAACTTATAAACTTTTTTAAGAGTTTCTATCATGACCTATGATCTTCCATGCATTTTAAAACCTATTCTTATGCTTTTATTATAATTTTCCAATGATATTGGCCTTCCTCATGATTTACTATTATGATTAAATGATTTTCTTATCCTGGTTCCTACATTGGTCAATGCATTATTGCTTTTATGTCATGCATTATATTGTTCACATACTTAGTACATTCAAACATACGAACACATATTTTTGCTTACATTATTTCATAGTATAGAGGTATGTTCACTCTACATCTGTAATCTTTCACAGCATTTCTTGTTATTTCTAGTGATTCTATGTTGAGACTATTTTATTTTAGTTCTTTTCTTTTTTAGGTGAGCTTGTGGCTTGTTCTAAGCCTCCACTTACGTTAGTTTACAAGAGACATGTTAGAAGAAGATGTGCACAACCGCTTATTTAGACCTAAGCTTTACCTTCATCTCTTGACTTTACTTGAGACTTACCTATTACTTTGCTTCCTATTATTGATTTACATGTCTTATGTATGCTTCATATGCTATGATGGCTTATAGGGGTTTCTTCAATAATCTAAATTATCATGTCACACGTAGTCCCTAGTTTAGATCGTGATGTCATGATGCCTATTTTGGCTCTACTTTCCATATACATCTATCTTTCATGTTATAAACATGAACCTACTTGATCTATCATGCATCTCTCTTTGTACACAAATTCCTTAGCATTTTACTGATTACAGCTTTGTTCCATGTTATTATATCAATCTTATTCAAATCACCTATTGATTGTGGTTGTTTAGGTAAACTATTAATATTTTTTTTGTTACTTCTACCTTTTCAGTCCACCAAAATCTTTTACAAATCTATTCAATCAGTTGTAATATCTATTTTGGTAGAACAAAAATTTGTGATCAATATGTTTGCATTGATATCATCACACTTCTTATCGCATGAACTCTTCCTACATAAAACAAGTACCTTCTGTCCATGAAGAAGTACTATCTAGCATTCTTTCTAGTAAGGATTCATATTGACCTATAAATAATCTTTTTGTATTAAAAGGTACCCCAAGATAAATAAAGAGTAGTTCCCCAAGATTGTCTCGAATGATTTGATAATAACTTTCCACGTCTCATCCAAGCTTGGAAAAATAGACTAAGAGATAATAAATCATGCTAGTATTATCACCAGAGAGATAAGTCATTGGGAAGATGAAGGTCATATAACACCCCAAATGTTTTAAGCTAAGTCATCCTTCATATGCGTATAAGATTGTACCAGATGATTATGAATTTAGTATCGATGTTAATGTCAATTATTTAGTTTCGGAATAGAATTGGTGAAAAATTGAGGTCATATGAATCCTCTAGTACAAAGTTGAGTTAAAAGCTTCCTTATTGATTGAGTTTTGATATAAGATTTTATAAAAATTAGGTGATCCAATGACTTTAAACTGTAGATATATGTTAGGATCACTTTCTAAGTAAAGTATATCATACGTGATTTAGGATCATAAGGGATCTCTTATATCAAACCGAGTTTAAAAGATTGTTATCAAATATGTTTTTGCATGAGGCTATATAAGTATCAACTTCAACTACCATATCTCCTAAAATATAAAAGGTTAGGTGGATCATAACCTATTAAATTAAAGGTTTCTAAATTTTCTATCCAATTCCACGAAGATTAACACATTTTGAGTTTATAGTAAAAAGTTATGGTAATTTTGCCAGAGACTATCATATCAAAGTTTTTTGGGTTAGTTTTTATGACCCTTACCTATTGGTCATAGAAGAGATTGACGAACCTGCACTATGAACTCTTGGAAAGATACCCACAAGTCAGTTTTTGGGTCCAAATCCCTATGGACCCAACTAAAGATTGTAGAAGCACCTATGGGTCGTAGTTTGGGCTCGTAGAATAAACTTGAGGACCCAAAATCTCAAGTCAATTTCTTCGGTCAACCTTTACATGTCATAGAAGCTTCTACAAACCATAGATGACCACGTAGACAGCTTCATCAGTATTTTAGTGAGGGTTAATTTGACTTTTCTCACTCTTTTCAAGTCTAAATCTTGACTTATGGGACTAAAATAAGTCCGTTACTCAATGAGTCTTTTCTCTTATTATTACTTCGAATATTTTGAGAGCAAGTTGAAGAGGAGAAAATGCTAGTTTTCAAGCATTTCACCATTGTTCTTCGAGTTTCGATTATATTTAAGGTTATTCATAACATTGGATTGAGTTTGTCCATGCACCCAAAGTTTAAATTTTGTTTAATTGAGTATTGAATTGAGTCAAAAATCTAATTTTTGAATTTTGATTGAGTTAATTCTTCTTTTACTGAAATTTATATAATCATGTATTGAGATTATTATTATTTTTATATCTCATATTGTTGAAATTGTTGTTTGTAATTACTTTCTTATGAACCTTGGTTGAGTTGATGATCATGACTTTTTCATGCTCTATTTGATGTTGAGATTGATGGTATTCATGGATAAATTAATGTATTATTTTTAAATAAAGTCGATACATATTTTAATGGCTATTAATGAGTATGAGCATTGAGTTAAATAATATTTTGACTCAAAAGTTTTGACATAATGTAAATAATTTTCAAAGTACAATTATTAAGATTATGATTATATTTTGAGATGAGATTGATGTTTTAAGTTTAAAGTCCAATGAGACTAGATGAGATAATGATATGAGTACATATTTCGAGAGTAATATTGAGCAATAATTGCGGTAAGATATAATTAACTCAAATCTCGTATGGTAGGGATTATGTCTCTCTTGTCCCAAAAGAGGAATTATTAAATCCATTGACATGATGTCCTTTATCCTAAAAAAGTATTAGCTGAATGTGGCAATGAAATCGTTTCGTTGTATCATCACTAGCTCATAAGTGATTGTTTCAATTAGAGAAACTCTCTAATAGTAAATATATTATTTTACTGATTTGCATGTCAATATTTATGATTGATGAAGGCATTTTTTTAATCTTAAACTTGCATATCATATTGAATTGAGCTTCATTCTTGTAATTGAGTATTCTTGAGCATATTTCGATTCAAGCATCTTACATACTGTACATCCCACATATTGAGTCAGTCAGTCTTGCATCATTTTATGATGTAGATACATGTGTTAGGGATCCTAAGCGGATATTTCATTAAAGTTTCAATTGTTCTAAAGTAGTGGTGAGACCTCCTTATATTCGAACGAATTATTTTATTTTAATTTATTTTTTCATTGTATTGAGATAGACTTGGGATTTGTCTTGCTAGCTTCTTGTAACACCTCTCATGTGCTTCGGAATGACCCATAAGCGTATTTCTTGAATATCTCAAAAATCATGCATGATTTCAAAAATCTGACTTCATATTCTTGTTCACGGAAAAATTGTGTGGGAAAAGGGTAGCTCCAAATTTTAGAAGACCCGTCATGAAAATTACATAAGTTTAGTAATGGGAACCAAAAATAGTGTACATGCGCACCTAGGGCGCAACGCGGCACACTGTTTCTTAAAGTGTGCATCTGGTCCGCATCACACCTAGGGCGTGGACCAGTGTAATTTTTCTCCTATTTTCCTGCTTTGCCCAAGGGCATTTAGGTAAAATCTAGTGCCTATTTAAACGTGAAAACCTTCATCCTTAGCTATTTCTCAACTCAAGAACCTTCAAAACCCTCTCAAAACCTCTCAAAAACCTCAACCCATACTCCATTCAATCTCAAGAATCTCAAGCACAAGTTTTGGAATTTAAGAACCCAACTCAAGCCTCAAGTCTTTCTTAAGTTAATTCCAAGAAATTCCAAGGTTTAAGGTATGTGAGTTTCATTCATGGGTTCCTTCCACTCATGAAGCCAAACCTCCCCTCTTTATCAAATTTCATGATTTTAATGTTAGATATTTTATGGGTAAACTTATTTATGCATTATAAATGTGATTAGAGTTTGGATTCTTCAAGTGTTGATTAAATATGCATGAAATATTTATTGAAACTATTTCCATGAGTTGATTTACACCTATTGAGGTTATGCATAACATGAAGTATGAGACTGTGAATGATGGTGAACTTTAAGATGGTTTTCATGATACCCAAATTGGGGGTTTTACTATTATGTAAGTGGGTTGATTTAAATGACTTCAAATCAAGTTAATTTTACTCCTTCTTGTCCTATACTCCTAAATTGCATGATTTTAAGCATAAGTATCCATACCCACCATGTTTGAGTAAATTTGCATGATTATGAATCTTATGTTGATGAATGGCTATTGTATAATTTGCAAGAAAAGTATTTTTATGATAAGTTATGGGCTCCCAGGCATGTATTGAATTCATTATTAAGTCTCTATGATCTACAAGTGAATTATTGAGCTCTTATGTTATATTTATTATCATGTGATTTATGATGCCTACTAAAAGGGGTTATGAACTATGTTGTCTGCCTCACCCTATAGTACAAGCAAATCTCTACATGAAGGGGTTATGAACTATGTTGTATGTCTCACCCTCATGTACGAGTTTATATTATACGCCATCTTATGCTTACATGAAGGGGTTATGACCTATGCTATATTTTCACCCTCATATGCTATCCACTACCTAATAGAAGGAGTTACGACCTATGCTATATTCCTCACCCACTAGTATAAGGTATTTGGATGAGTTATTCATGTCACTTGAATGTGTTGAACAAATTATGAAAGTTTGGTTATTCTCAAGTATGTTAAAACTAGGCATTGATTATACATGTCATATTGAGCTCACGTCTACAGTTAGGATTATGCATCTTGATCACTATACTCATAATTCTTGTTGTATTTCATCCCTCATACTTAGTACATTCCAAGTACTAACGCATACTCTATGCCTACATGAAATCACCATGTAGGAACCGGAGCTCCTATTGATCCTCCTCCTCCAAGTGGCTAGCCAGATCGTTGAAGTTAGTCATTGGTGAATCCTCACATCCGGGGATAATATCTATTTTTTTTCATGCTTATGTTAAGACTATATCATATATTTTGGATACTTATCTATAAGGGTGAGCCCCGAAGATGTCTTAGCTCCCGTTCCATCTATTAGTAGAGGTGTTGTTGGATGTGAACCTCATGTATTGAGCTTGATTCTTCTTATGTTATTATTATTATGAAAGACTCTTCTAGTCCCACTTTACTTATGATCTATTATTACTTGTGGTTATCTTATTTGGCTTCCGCAACTAAGAATGTGTATATGATATGTTAAGAGTCTTATTTGGGGTCCCTTCGGGTTTTCCATTCGCCGTGTCACGTCTAGGCCCTAGGCTTGGGACATGACACTTCTAATGAGTTGATAAATGCTTCATAGTTTGAGTCAGACAGAGTTGGGTTGGTGTATATTTTTCTTTCAGAAATCAATTTTTAAAACTACTATTATTTAGTATAATTTACATAAATCTCATAGAATAAGAAACAAATTACATTATATCCCTACCCTTTTTTAATTTATAAAAGGTTCTTTAAACTTGTGTCATCCGGATACATAGGAGCCATCTGGGTACATTAACTCTAATACATTGGATAGCTTGGTTGTTACATTTAAAAAAGAAACTAAAGATAAAATTAGATGTCAATTCCACAAATCATGCAAAATAAATTGATATCAATATCTCCTAAAATTTTAGGAACTTTAAATAATTTAAGATTTAAATTTTCTTTTCCCTAATCTATTTGAATTCTTAACAAATTTTCTCCTTCATTTTGTTCTTCATCTATTTTTTCCTTTCCAGTCATTTATTACCATTTTTTTAAATTTTGTTTAGCTTTTTCATCTACAAAACTATATGTGATACATAGAATATTATGATTCACATATTTAGCATTATGTATTAAAAATAACCTTAGATTTATAAATGTTTCTAGTGCTAAGTTGTACTTAAATTTGCAACAATTATATATCAATTACAGAATCATACACATGATACATAGAACTTTATGATCCATAGGCTTAGGTTTATGTATAAAAAATAGCCCTCGATTTGTGACTAATACTTGATGATTATATCTAACACAAACTTTTACTAATATTTGAAACAACTATGTATCAAGTACATAATCATACAAATGATACATATAATTTTATGATTGACAAACTCAGGGTTATGTATCATGAATAATTCTATCTTTGTGAATAATACTAGTTGAATGTATCTGGTAATAATTTGTACTTACTTCTATATTATTTGTGTATCTGGTACAAAATCATACATGTCACGCCCTGGGAGGGTAGTCTAGACGTAATTAGCACTCGAAAACTATTGCTAGCCCCCAAGTGAACCATCTAGTCTCATCACATTCATTCAATCGGTCGATCAACAAAAGACATTAAAAAAATTACCTTAACTATCAGTGGGCTACAAGACTCATCAATTATGTATATCACATGAAATAAGAATAATAAAAGAACTCAGTTTAAAAAAGCAAAATGGGAAAAAAAAAATACCCCAACATCAACCATCACCTATCTGTGTCTATGAAGCCTCTATTTCTAATAGGTCTAGGATGGTACCATGACAGGCCATAGCTATCACAAAGTCAAAATAACTTAAAGCAATAAGAAAGGAAAATAAAGACATCCTCTTAATGCAGGGGAGGACTCACCAAGTCCCGGGCTAAAAGTCTGTGAACCTCAACGATTCTCCTGCTGAAGTTCTCTATCTATTGAATGTGCATCATAAAATGATACAGTGCCAAATGAAGTTAGTACGTGGGATGTACTGTATGTAAAATATACTAAAAGTAACCAGTATAGGCAAGATAGTATAATATGATATCAGCTCATCAGTTACTCAATCTCAACTCATGATAAGGAGTAGGACACTATCACATCATCATCAATCAAGACTCATACTATCACATCAACATCACAGTACTATCAACATGGAACTTATCTGGGAGTTTCTCTAACTAATAACTTAGGAGCCGGTGATGATACAACGAAGAGATGTCGTTGCCACATCCATCCAGTACCTTGCTGGGGTAAAGGATGAGTCTATCAGTGGGTCCAAAATTCTGTCAAGTCCTCTTTGGGACAAAGGAAACATCCGCTTTCACAATTCAATCCTCTCCTACGCTGGCCACGTAGTTAATAAATGCGAGTGGGACTCACTCTTACCTATTTTGGTGCTCAATACTCCTCCCATATATTGATATGCTCATAAGTCTATCAACATCAGAATGTCTATACAATCAGTCTCTCTCAGACATGAACGTTAACTCATCTGGTTATCTATCCACTCGAGAGGTTGGGAACATTTGTTAACATTTCTATTCAACCTCATAAAGACTCTAAGGGTCTCACTCTTAATCAAATTCCATCAAAGTTATCATTGATACTCACTCAATTCAAGACCCGGACCACAACAACCAAGCATAGTTACATAATCAAGGCTTTAGACATCAACCCCTAGGTTCATTCTTGTAATATTTGGCAATTAAGCATGTAGAGTTCAAACAATAGTTCAAATAATCATTAAGTATTTCAAGTTATAATGATCATCAATTTAAGAAAAATATATGTAAAATAATAGTAGTTTTCAAGATAACATTCAAAACTTTTACAGACAAGACCCATCACCTTCAACTATCAACCTAATACACTCAGCGGGGCACAAGGGAGAACAATCTCATTGGGTAGCCTTTACATACCTAGAATGAAGATTATCTCAATCTTCTTCAAGAACTTGACCCACACTTTGCAATCTCCTAAGCTGTCCTGTCTCCTCTCTCAATATTTCTTCACGTAGAAACTAAGAAAAATGGGTCTGGAAACCCTATAAAATGACCTTTGAATGTGTTTATTAGACTTAAAAATAGGTTAGAAATACCCAAATTACTCTTCTCGATTTTAAAAGAAAAATTTCACAAATCATGCACTGGTCTGCGACGCGCCAAGGGCGCGGACCAGTGTATTTTTTGCGAAAATTTCTCCGTACGAATTTTATCCCTCCTGTCAAAAATTTTAAAAAAAAATAAGTGTTGATCCACGCCTATGGTACGTCACTGCCTTGGCGCGCATCAACACTATCTCGGGGAAAAATATGGAAAATTATTTTTTGACCCGATTGCTCTAAAATCGGGTCGAGGCTATTTTCCCACTCGATTTTTTATGCTGATCGCAAATTCGAT
>DF365119.1:2688-27266 GCA_000787875.1 Solanum virginianum
TCCGAACCAACCCAATTGTCACGCCCCATGTAACGACCCGTTAGACCATTTTGAGAATCGATCCTATTATTTTCTTAAAAATATTTTTTCTCGTAAAATTTAGTAGGTATTTCAAACTATTTGATAGCTAAAACTATATAATTTATGGGTAGAAAATGACAATGGTTACTGCATCGTAACTACTATCCTTGTCCTTCTTTACTTTATTATTATTATTATTATTATTATTATTATTATTATTATTATTATTATTATTATTATTATTATTATTATTATTATTATAATAAGATATTTTTGGGGCAAAGAGTAGTGGGGGTAGCTGTATGCATTTGTTATGTATATATGGGCGGTATGTCTTTAAATAAATGGATAGAAAAATTGATAAGTGGAAGGGGTCATTATTGGTAGGCAATTATGATGTTGTTGATAACTTTTTAGTCATTATTTAGAATTATTGTATGGTTGCTTTAGGAGATTAGAGTAATCCAGTAATATATATATATATAGACACTACTAGTGACCACTTCATAAGCAAGTTAGAAAATAAAGAAGAAAGAGGGTAGGGAGAACAAACTTGTGTGACAATCTGCAATCTCTAGGTAATGACTAGAATTCTTAACTCTCTTAATGCTTAACCCATAATGAATTTTTATATTGATTGTTTGGCTTTACTGGAAAGTTTCAAATTGACAATGGGAAGGAATAAATCCACTGCCACGTTGATATCATCTAAAATTCTATATACAAAAGTTGGAAATGATGATTGGTCAAAGTAAGATAATGGTAAACATATGATGATTTTAGGAATTAATTATCCTTTAGTTTCCTCTACTGGAAGATTTCGTATTTGAACAGAAAGGATTCTTTTGTAGAATTAATTAAAATCTTTACACATGATTAAAAATATTTTTTAAATACGGTGTTTAGTTCTTTGTTATGCATACATCACACTGTATGGTGTCTTTAGGGGTGCATATATATATATATATATATATATATATATATATATATATAAAGAATGAGAGAGAGAGAGAGAGAGATTAACTTGTTACAGTGATAATGAAGTAAAATCTAATAATTGATATTGGAATCTAGGAATAATAGTAAGTAGAATGGATGAAAGTGATAAAGACAATGGACAAACATGAGTGGGCCCAGTGACATTGTAAGCATGATCTAGTGATGCTGAATTTATTTGGAAATATGAATCCCATAGTTATAGGTTATCGGACACAATTATAGGCTCATGGGCAGTTGTAAGTCATTAATTTAATTACTTTTTATTTTTAGTGTTATTTTTAAAAATTGCCACTTTATAGTTTAGGTTTTGATATATTGAGATAGATAATTAATTTATTGAATTAAATGAATTTTTGAAGGTAGTCTAGGCATATAGTAACACGAGTATTGTTAGTGTTGAAACCTTTTTGTATTTATTTGATTAGATCATGGTGCTACAGACTTTATTAGAAAGGGAAAGACACAAATGCTTGATTGATCATGATTTGACTAAGGCAAGTGGACTTTCAAAACTTTGTAATTCTCGTAGAATTCTCAAATTTTCCTTTCTCCTACGTGTGATAAGTGAAATATTTTAATATTATAAGAAATGAGATGATTAAAAATGCAAATGTGAGTTGGCGTGTTATTATGGTACTTGAATTGATAAATGTGGTTAAGTGATAAAAATTCTATATTTTTGATATATATATATATAGTTGTGGTTGGAGATTACGAGTGGATTTGTTTATGGAATTCATATCATGTTCATTCATTCATGACATGCATATTTACATTGATTTCGGATATTGATATGAGTAACATAAAAAATATTGGGACCGAGGTCTTTACCGATGGAGATATGATATCGAGGTCTTTGCCGGCGAAATTATGATGTTGAAAACTTTATGATGATATTGTGATGCGGAGGTCTCTTTGCGGCGAATTTATGATGATATTGTGATACCGAGGTCTTTGCCGGCGCTGATATAATGTTGAGATATTTTTCAGTGATGTTATAATTATGAGGTCTTTGCTGACGATTATTGCATAAGCATTGCATTTCACCCTTGCATATTATTGCATAGCATGATGTTATTCTTGTGATTGATTGTGCTATCATTTTTAGCTTGTGCTTTGGAATTGTTATATGGTGAAATACTATATTTATTATGTATTATGTATTACTGGGCTGGGCTGGACTAACTTTATATGTAGGTTGTAGTCTTGGAGATCGATTGGGATGAAAGGAGTTTGTGTATTCTATTAGACTTATTTTGTTTTGTTAGTTGACTTGCTGGGTACCGGGTGGTTTTGGTGCTCACCCTTTGCTTCTACACTTGTGTAGGTTGTGAGCCCGGATAATGAATAGTATTTTCCTTGATCCTCTAAGGCTTTCCAGGAGACGTAGAGAGGTAGTTGTTGTCATCTGACTGACTCTCTTGTTCCTATTTCTTCTGTACTTGTTCTATTCGATAAGAAGGACAGTTGTACTTGTATTTCTTTAATTTTCTGTATTGCTAGTGTCTTGTACGCGTGACAACCAATCCTTGGGTGGTATTTAAGTTTATGGAAATTCTTAGCTTTAGTTATATACTCTAGTTAATAACTTTCGCCCGATACGTTTATTATCCCTTTGAATTAAGGCTGACTTGTTCTGGTGGGATTGAACAAGTGTCATCACGCCCATTTTTGGGTTGTGACAGTTGGTATTAGAGCCCTAGGTTCATAGGTCTCACGTGTGTACAAGCCAAGTCTAAATAGAGTATTGACGATCAGTACAGAGACGTCTATACTTATCTTTAAGAGGCTATGAAGACTGTTAGGAAACTTTTTTTATTCATTCTCACTCATCGTGCGTAGTTATCTTCATTAGTAATGAGTGGTGCTTATGTTCTCTTGATAGATGGCAAGGCTTAGTGCTACTACTACTACTGGTATAGGTAAGGCAACTCCCGAGACAATTACTGAGATCCCAGTTAGAGGTAGGGGAGGGGTCGAGCGAGAGCTCACACTCGTCGAGTAACTTCATTGAGGGGACGTGCCCGAGGAGCGACACTAGTTAGATGGCAGGATAGAGAGGCTTCTCCAAAGCCACAAATAGAGGTTAATGAGGATCAGGCCCTTCCAGAGCCCACAGTTGCACCTTTACTTCAAAACACCCTATTAAAGATGATGAGTATGCTCGAAAACCTCACTCAGGGGGGTGGTACGACAGGCAAGCAGGGAATTTCCCAACCGAGAGTGAAAGAACAGACTTCAAGATAGCATCAGGGTGTAGTTCATCAGGATCAGGTGGGTCAGCCCCAGTGGTTCCTACACCAGCTATTGGGGAACAAACCTCTCTAGAGGTGATTTTAGCAGCAAATGATCAACTTAGTTACGAAAGATTTCAAAAGATGAGACCACCTAAATTTCAAGGAAGTAAAAATGAGAAAGACTATGAATTTCTGACTTTATGCCATGAGATGCTAGATGCAGTAGGGTTAGTTGATCAGCGTGGTGTTCGTTTTGTGGCACTTTAGCTCCGTGGACCAGCCACGGAGTGGTAGAGGACTTATGTGGCATCTAGACTAGCTGGATCCCCTCCAGTGGATTGGGGTGTGTTCTCTAGTGCTTTTAAGGAACGATTCTTCCCTTAGAGTGTACGACAGGAGAGCCGATTGAGGTTTGAGGACTTAAGGCAATGAGGTATGACTATTACTGAGTATGAAGCCCGTTTTTACCAATTATCTTGACATGCCTTAGCTATGATTCCAAATGAAGGGGAGAGGGTTCGTAGATTATTGAGGGTTTTGAGTTTCTCGATTAGATCCTATGTATTCAGAGCAGCTCATGAGGGAGCTTCTTTTCAATCTATTGTGAGCACTGCCAAGGAGGCAGAGTTGCTAGTGCAAGAAGAGTTTGTATTCTGTATTTTGTCTTCTTCATTTCTTACTTGTGCTGTAACTAGGGGACCTAGTCCCTAGCTGTCCAACAAGTGTGTTGAGACCAGGTCCTAAGAAGGCTCGTACTACGGGTTAATTTTCTGGTACTTCATCAGGAGGTAGGGGTTCGCATAAGAGTGGTGGATCTTTCAGGCGACATGGTCCGGTGCATGCATCTATGCCAGCAGCTGAGGGTGGACAGATGTCTCGAGGGTCCCAGAGTTCTACCTGTGGTGGTCATAGAAGTTCTTTCGGTGGACAACAGTCCTCTACACTAAGGTCTTGTTTTGGGTGTGAGGATCCAGGACATTTGATTCGACAGTGTCCATTTCAGACTCATTTAGGACCTTATCGTACTAATTCGGCACCTCCAGTTAGAGATTTGGCTCCACCGGCCATGGATTGGGGTAGGGCGGTAGACTTTGATGTTATCTTAGGAATGGATTGGTTTTCTTCCTATCATGTTATCCTTGACTGCTACGCAAAAACTGTGACCTTAGCCATACCTGGTGTACCAAAGATTGAATGGAAGGGTGATAGTGGTTCTTCTCCTAGCAAATTTATCTCTTACATTCATGCCTAGAAATTGATTGATAAGTGGTGTTTGTCTTAATTGGCTTTCATTTGAGACATTATTATTGAACCACCTTCGATAGAGTCTATCCCTGTGGTTCAGGAGTTTGTCGATGTGTTCCTCACTGACCTTCCAAGTGTTATACCCGATAGGAATATTGACTTTCCCATTGACTTAGAGCCAGGCACTAAGCCCATCTCCATTCCTTCATATAGAATGGCTCCAGCTGAAAGAATTGAAGGAGCAACTCCAAGACTTGTTAAGAAAAGGATTTATTCGCCCTAGTATGTCACCTTGGGGTGCCCGAGTCTTATTTGTGAAAAAGAAAGATGGGTCTTAAGGATGTGTATAGATCACAAGCAGTTGAATAAGTTGACTATCAAGAACAAGTACCTGCTTCTGCGTATTGATGACTTATTTGATCAGCTTCAGGGAGCGTCTTTGTTCTCTAACATTGACTTGAGGTCTGTTTATCACTAATTGAGAATTAGGCCATCGGATATTCCTAAGACAACTTTCCGAACTTGTTATGGCCACTATGAATTTTTGGTGATGTCCTTTGGGTTGACTAACGCCCCTGCAGCATTCATGGAGTTAATGAATAGGGTATTCCATTCGTACTTAGATTCTTTTGTTATAGTAGTCCTACGATAGCGTTTCAAACTCGTTATGGCTTCTATGAATTTTTGGTAACGTCCTTTGGGTTGACTAAAGCCCTTGCAATATTCATGGAGTTGATGAATAGGTTGTTTCGTCCGTACTTAGATTCCTTTGTTATAGTATTCATTGATGACATCTTGATATATTCTAAGACTGAGGCTGATCATGATCGTCACTTGAGGATAGTGTTACAGAGGTTGAAGGAGAAAAAACTATATGCAAAATTCTTCAAGTGTGAGTGTTGGCTTGATTCGGTAGTATTCTTAGGACATGTGGTGTCTAAAGAGGGGATTAGAGTAGACATTAGTCACCTGAGGATAGTGCTACAGAGGTTGAGGGAGGAAAAGTTATATGCAAAATTCTCTTAAGTGTGAGTTTTGGCTTGATTCGGTGGTATTCTTAGGGCATGTGGTGTCTAAAGAGGGGATTAGAGTATATCTGGCTAAGGTTGAGGTAGTTAGAGGTTGGTCAAGGCTTAATTCAGCTTTTGAGATTCGTAGTTTTATGGGGTTAACTGGGTATTATAGGCGGTTTATTCAGGGTTTTTCGTAGTTAGAGGTTGGTCAAGGCCCACTTCAGCTACTGAGATTCATAGTTTTGTGGGGTTAGCTGGGTATTATCGAGGGTTTATTCAGGATTTTTCTTCCATTACAGCCCCATTGACTAGGTTAACTCAAAAGAATATAGCCTTTCATTGGTCCGATGAGTGCGAGGTGAGCTTCCAAAAGCTCAAGACCTTGTTGACTTCAACTCTTATTTTGACGCTACCTAAGGCAGGTGTGGATTTTACGGTGTATTTTTATGCTACATGAGTTGGTTTAGGTGGTGTATTGATGCAAAAAGGAAAAGTTATTACCTATGCGTCTAGACAGTTGAAGGTTCATGAGAAAAATGACCCTACTCATGACTTAGAGTTAGCGGCTATGGTTTTTGTGCTTAAGTTGTGGCGTCACTATTTATATGGTATACATTGCGAGGTTTTCACTGATCATAGGAGTCTTCAATATATTTTTAGTTAGAAGGATCTGAACTTGAGGTAACATAGGTGGATAGAGTTGCTAAAAGACTATGATTTGACAATCTTATACCATCCAAGAAAGGCTAATGTGGTAGCCGATGCCTTGAGTAGAAAGACTTCTAGCATGGGGAGTCTAGCCGCTATTCGTGTTGAGGAGAGACCTTTGGCCAGGGATGTACAATATTTAGCTAATGGCTTAGTCAGGTTACGATTATCTGATGAAGGTGGTGTACTGGCTTTCATTGAGGCTCGTTCTTCCTTGATGGACCAAATTTGCGAGCGTCAGTTCGAGGATGAGAAGTTATGTATCATCAGAGACAAAGTAACCAAGGGAGGGGCTAAGGAATCCATGCTCGATCTTGATGGTATTTTGAGGATTGGAGGTCGAGTTTTTGTGCCTAAGGTGCGTGATTTAATTAGATTGATTCTTGAGGAAGCTCATTGTACTCGTTATTCCATTCATCCAGGAGCAACAAAAATGTATCATGACCTGAGTTAGCATTACTGGTGGTGTGTCATGAAAAAGAACATTTCAAATTTTGTGTCCAAGTGTTTAACTTATCAGCAGGTTAAGTACGAGCACTAATGGCCTGGAGGTGAGTTTCAAAGGATGCCCATTCCTACGTGGAAGTGGGAGCATATCACCATGGATTTTGTGGTGGGCTTACCCACTACCGTGGGTGGTTATGAATCAATCTGGGTAATTGTGGATCGACTAACTAAGTCTGCCCATTTCATTCCTATCAAGGCTAAGTATACAGTGGAGAACTTGGTTGAGCTTTACATCTGTCAGATAGTTAGATTGCATGGTGTGCCTGTTTCTATCATTTCTGACCGGCGTTCAGTCTTCATTTCACATTTTTGGAGGGCCTTACAACATGGTCTAGGTATTCAGTTGGATATGAGTTCGGCCTTTCACCCTTAGACAGACGGATAGTCTGAGCGAACTATTCAGGTGCTGGAGGACATGCTTCGAATGTGTGTGATTAATTTTGGTTCTTGCTGGGATCAACACTTACCTTTAGTAGAGTTCGCCTATAATAATAGTTATCACTCTCGTATTCCGATAGCTCCATTCGAGGCTTTGTATGGTAGGTGGTAGATCTCCGATTGGTTGGTTTGATTCCACCAAGATGGACTCATTAGATGAAGACTTTCTTAGGGATGTTATGGAAAAGGTCCTATGATTTAGGATAGGTTGTTGGTTGCTCAGAGTCCACAAAAGAGTATGCGGATAGGAGGGTTCGAGCCCAGGAGTTTATGGTAGGTGATCATGTTTGGCTTAGAGTGTCACCTATGAAGGGTGTTATGCGGTTCGGTAAAAAGAAAAAGCTTAACCCTCGATTCATTGGCCCGTTTGAGATCTTAGGGCTAGTTGGAGAGGTGGCCTACAAACTGGCATTGCCACCTAGCTTATCATCCGTGCATCCTGTGTTTCAGGTCTCCATGCTCCGAAAGTATGTACCCGATGAGTCTCATATACTTTCATTTAATTCGATCGCATTGAGCCTAGACTTGTCATTTGAGGAGGAGTCTATAGCTGTTTTGGATAGACAAGTTCGAAAGCTTAGAAACAAAAAGATTGCTTTCGTGAAAGTACAATGGAAAAATCACCCAGTTAGAGAAGTGACTTGGGAGATAGAGTCAAAAATGCGTGCTATATATCCTCATCTTTTCGAAACTTCAGGTACTCTCTTTTACGTTATGTTTGAGGATGAACATGATTGTTAGTGGTGGATAATATAACGACCCGGTATACCATTTTGAGAATCGATCCAATTATTTTCTTAAAAATATTTTTCTCGTAAAATTAAAAAGGTAATTTTTGGGGCAAAGAGTAGTGGGAGGGGGGGGCAGTTGTATGCATTTGTCATGTATATATGGGCGGTATGCCTTTAAATGAATGGATAGGAAAATTGGTAAGTGGAAGGGGTCATTATTGGTAGGCAATTATGATGTTGTTGATAACTCTTTAGTCATTATATAGAATTATTGTATGATTGCTTTAGGAGATTAGAGTAATCCAGTAATATATATATATACACACACACACACACACTACTGGTGACCACTTCATAACCAAGTTAAAAAATAAAGAAGAAAGAGGGTAGGGAGAACAAACTTGTGCTTTGGAATTGTGATATGGTGAAATATCATTTTTATTATGTATGTATTGTTGGGCTGGACTAACTTTCTATGAAGGTTGTAGTCGTGGAGATCGATTGGGATGAAAAGAGTTTGTATATTATATTAGACTTATTTTGTTTTGTTAGTTGACTTGCTGGGTACCGCGTGGTATTTGGTATCACCCCTTGCTTCTACACTTGTGTAGGTTGTGAGCCTGGATAGTGAATAGTATTTTTCTTGATCCTCCGAGGCTTCCCAGGAGACATAAAGAGGTAGTTATTGTCATCTGGCTGACTCTCTTATTCCTATTTCTTCTGTACTTGTTCTATTCAAGAAGAAGGACAGTTTGGACTTGTATTTCTTTGATTTTCTATATTGCTAGTGGCTTGTACGCTGACCACCAATCCTTGGGTGGTATTTAAGTTTATGGAAATTCTCAGCTTTCATTATCTACTCTAGTTAATTACTTCTGTGCGATATGTTTATTATCCCTTTGAGTTAAGGCTGACTTGTTCTGGTGGGATTGAACAAGTGTCATCATACCCATTTTTGGATCGTGACACCCTGGGAGGGTACCCTTGGCATGATCGGCACTCGGTGACCATCGCTAGCCCCCGAGAGAACCACTTTACCTCATCGTCACATCAAACTCAACAGTGGAATAATAACTCAATAAATAAGCATTAAAGATGAGCATATATACATATAGAAATAACTCTACTGTATCATAGTATCAAGGGAAATAGTTTAGATACAAAGACTTATCCAAAACCTGCATTCAAACGTCTACGAAGCCTCTACTTATCAATCTAGAAATGTGTCATGATAGGCCATGGCCTAGAGACTTATCCAAAACCTCCACTCAAATGCCTGTGAAGCCTCTACTTATAAGTCTAGAAATGTGCCATGATAGGCAATGGGCACCTTAATCAAAGAAAGAAAAGTACTCAAAACAATGAAAGATAAAAGGACTCCTCCAAGATATTAGGAGGGCTCACCAAACTCGAGGGATGCACTGATCCGGACCTCAATGATGCGCATGCTGAAACTCTCTATCTGTTGTAACTGCATTATAAAATGATACAGGTCCAAAATGGATGTCAGTACATAGAATATACTGGTATGTAAAATGGTTCAAGAAAATAAGGCTCTCGACTCAGTCATCTCGACTCAATGTTCATGCTCAAATCGTTTTATGCTAGTTTCGAGTAAACCATGCTTTTAAAATGATCTTAGTATAATATACTCATTTTGAAATCTCATGCTCAATCAATGTCATACTCAACTCAATTATGTACATTTGAAGTAAATCGTGCTTTAAAAATATGTATATGATAAATAGACTCAATTTGAAATATCATGCTTAATCAAGGTTGCTTGGGAGTTTCTCTTAACCGACATACCTCCTACCACGTATAATTAGATGATGGACAACGAATATGGCATCGTTGCCTCACCCATCCTTAACGTGCCACAGAAAAGGACACATCAACTCTCCCTCATGGACTCATAAAGAGGTGTCCACTTGCGGGACAAGAGTCGCAAGTTTTATGCTGAAACAACTGTCCTATGCTGGAAACATAGGTCTGGGGTGCTCCTCAATCACCCAACTCGGTGTTCAATACTCCTCCCAAGACTAAAATATGCCCAACATCATCAGTCAACTCAATCCTCAATGCTCAATCAATCAACTCAAATCTTACCTTATTTGGAATATCTCATCTCAAGTACTCATTATCTCATCTTACTAATGCAAACAATCAACTCAAGTCAAACTCAATAATTCATGCAATGCAATCCATCAAACTCGACTCAACTCAAATAACGGTCATTTAGACTCACTTAAATTGACTTATTATGTAATGCAAGCAAGATGTTCATGTGTGGTAGCATATATGACTCAATGCAACATGTTCTTCATACTCAATTTGCTCAACTTAAGATACTCAACTCTAATGCTCTACTCAAATCTCCAAACTCAACCTCAACCCAACATATGCATAGATTTCTCATAAATCATAAAAATTTAAAATTAATGCTATCAAGCATAAAACTATAGCACAATACCATATTAAGAGTATATAATGCAATAAGACTTCATAAAATATCAAAAGAATTCATAATGAGTACATAATCTCAATATTTAGATAATAAAATCCCTCAAATCTTAACTCTTTTACCAAATCTTGACTCAATGAATTGAAGGGCATGTGAAGAACAAGTTATCACACTTTGGTAAGCCTTACATACCTGAAAGTGTAGAATCTTAAAGTATCTTGGAAGAAATTGAAAGATCACTCAAGGTCTCCTTCAACCCTAGCCCCTCTTCCTCTCTTGAATTTCTCTTCAATGACTTAGAGAGAATATTTCAACACAAAGAGTCCCCCACTTATTTTGCACAAACTATTTAAACCTTTTAGAAAGGACATTGCACATATCGTTCATATCAGGTTTTATAGAGAAAGAGTCCATATGATATGTTTTGGGGCTGATTTAAGTATAAAAACGTTGACCCCTAGGCTTAGGAATGGCGGGAAAGGACCAAAGTAACCTTTCTTAAAAAGCTGTCAAAAGTGGCCTACGGGCCACCTTATGACTCGTAGTGGGTCCTACGACTCATAGGAACCCTCTCGTAAACTTTTGGCCCAATTTTTGGAGTCTCTGGAACTTGTTATGAGCTCACACTACGACTCATAGCCCATGCTACAACTTGTAGAAGGTGGTCATAAAGTCTGGGATTGAAATCTGCAGTTTTCTGACATTTTCTATGAGTTGCACATACGGGATATAGTCCGAATTATGACTCATAACTAGGTCTGGTAGGTGCAACATTGCACTAACAGTCTTCAGTAAGATGGTCATAACCTTTGACTCCAAACTCAAAATAAGGTGAAATTAGTTGCATTGGAAAGCTAACTCAAAGGGCTTTCTTTTGGTGTGTCGTGGGTTATCCAGTTCTTTGTATGCTAAAATTTATGATCTTTTAAAGTTGACCCTAGCACAATCCAACACTCAAAACTCAATTTACAGAAAGGTCTTGAACTCATCTAAGTACTAGAGGTCTCTAATGACTCTAATACACTTCCCATATATAGAAATGAGGCTTGAAACATAGGTACATATGAGGGTAGAGTTATGAGATGTCACATCGATTTATGAACACCCCTATACCCAGATCAAGTAATGCATAATAATCAAAGGTAAATACTCAAAGCATACCCGTGACAATCTGGTGCAGCCTCCTGATCTTGTCGATTACCCAAAGCATAAAGGTGGTTCGTCCCACCTCCTGTACCAATAGTAGTACCCCTTTGTTGATTGCCCACTAGGAGGCTACGGATGACTATGGTCTGTTGCTCCCCTCACCTCGTCTCCTGTTTGGGCATTCATAACTGAAGTGACCTACTTGTCCACACAAATAGCAAACATCTCTTCCCTCATGCACTTACCCAGATGAAGCTTACCGCACTTGTACACGGTGGCTTTCCCCTCTTGCCTTGACCTTGGGTCACACTGGCCTAAGACTGAGCACCCAGAGCCCTCAAATTTTGATAACCATGAGATTTCTGATCATACATGTTTAGCTGTGCACTTGCTACAGACGGAAAGGATGGGAGGATCTCCTCTGAAAGTAAGATTTGTCACCCTTATTTTGTCTCTACAGGCTAGGATCATGTCCCGCTGACTTCGCCTTTCTGTTCATCTGATCTTCTCTATCTTTCTTCTTGTCCTCCTCTGTCTGCTAGGCATACACCATAATTTTAGAGATATGCATACCCGGAATCAGCAAAGCTACGTTACATTCTTTTTGCACATGTTTGCCCAGACCAGACACAAACTTTCTCATCCTCACCCTCATGTCTTGCACCATCTCCAGAGCATACCTTGTCAGCTTAATAAACTTAAGGTTATACTATTTCACAGTCATCCCTTCCTGCTTCAGAAGGAAGGCTGTCTCAAACGCTTCCTATGCTTGAGAAAAGAAGTGATCAAGAAAGGCTGTCTCAAACGCTTCCTATGCTGCAGGCTCCATATTATCCCCTCTACTCTCCTCCCACTGGTTGTGCCACACATTAGCAATATCCTTCAGCTGGTAGGAGGCAAGCTCAACTCCCTCAATCTCATTAGCGAGCATCGCCTTCAGAACCTTATACATCTCATCAATGAAGTTCTGCGAGTCCTCTTCTACTTTCGATCTCGTATACACTAGTGGGTTCATCCTCACGCAGTCTATAAGTCTGGTGGTAGCTGAGAGATCCTGTGAGCTAGAGCTAGGAGCTTGAGGACCTTGGTTATTACCCTGAGAGGCCACCAACTGAGTCAGCATGGTGATGGTTCCCCTAAACTCTGCCTCGGTAGTAGGAGCTGGCTGGGGTTGAGCAAAGGGTGCCTATGGGACCTCAACAATCCTAGCAGGGTGTCCCCGTCTCCTCATTTTTGCTTGAACTTGGGCCTCAGGTTGGGCGTTCTCAATAGCTGGGGCTGTGGCATCACTTTGAGCGGCTGTTCTCTTTGGCGATATTTTTTGTAAACGTATAACACACAAGTTATGATGAGATTTCCATAGAGTTAAACTCTGTCGCACGAATTCAGATCATCAAAGAAGGGTAACTTTTCCTAATGTCCTATAGCCTCCTGCTTATGAAGTGTGGTGCACAACATACCTATAAATAAGACTCTATTAGACACGGCTTCATAGACTCCCTAGGACACTCGAACTCTGTCGTCAGATACAAAGTTTGTCACGCCTCAAGAGGGTGCCCTAGGCATAACTGGCACTCGGAGACTATTGTTAGTCCCCAAGCGAACCACCTAGTCTCATCACATTCATTCAGTTAGTTCAAAAGAGGAAGATAATAATAAATTAGCTAACTATCAGTGAGCTACAAGACTATCACCATCACCATATAGTATAAGCTACGAACAATAGAAACAATCTTAATAGAAAGAAAGAAAAGGGGAAAAGAACCCCAACATCGGCCATCGTCAATCTATGTCTATAAAGCCTCTATAACTACTGTTTAAGAAGGTACCATGGCAGGCCATGACTACCACAATCAAAGAAAATAACTCAAAGTACTAAAAAGATAAATATGTCCTCCGAAAGCAAGGGAGGACCCACCAAATCTCTGTCTAGGGATTCGCAAACCGCAATGATTAGCTTGCTGAAGTCCTCTGACTACAGAATCTGCATCATAAAATGATGCAATGCCAAAGGGGCATTGGTATGTGGAATATGTTGTATGTAAAATGGGATAAACTAAACAGTATACAATATCATCAGCTTATCAATCGCACATCCTCAACTGAGAGTAGGAAATAGGACTCTATCACCTCGCTATCCATCAAAACATCAGACAGTCACATCAACTTCAGAGTACTATCACCACGAACCTATCTGAGAGTTTCTATAACCGAAAATCACTATCTATGAGCCGGTGATAATACAACGAAGAGATGTCGTTGCCACATTCATCCAGTGTATTGCTGGGGTACAAGACAAGTCTGTCGGGGATCCCAAAAGAAGTCTTTCAAGCCCTCTCGGGAGCAAAGGAAATATCCACCTTCACGGTTTAATCCTCTCCTACTCTGGTCACGTAGTTAATGAGTGCGAGTGGGACTCATACTCACCTATTTGGGCGCTAATACTCCTCCGAGGACTCAATATGCTTATAAGTCTATCAATTCATCAAGGATTTCTATCTCTCAGCCCCTACGAGCTAGAACACTCAGCTCATCTCATCATCTATCAACTCAAAGAGTAGGATTATTCCTTCTAAACTAAGGTTCAGTCTCATTAAGCTCTAAGAACACTAATTCAATCAGTTTCAGTCATCAATACATTCATCTCATGGCTCAGACTCCAATAATCATCACATTCAGAGAATCAAGGCTCTAGACATTACCCCTAAGTTCCTTCTTGAAGTAATTAACCATAGAATCATGCAAATTAAGTATATAATCTTTACAATACTACATGCAAACAGTAAATACAAGTATGATGATCATTAATTTAAGATAATATGCATAAATTAAAGATAATTTTCAAGAAATTCACCAAGAATTACTACTCTAGACCCATCAACTATCAATTATCAACCTAATGTATACATTGAGACACATGGAAGAACAATTTCATGTTTGGCTAGCCTTTACATACCTGGGTTGAAGAGTTATCAAGCTTCCTTCAAGAAATTGAAACCTCACTTGGAACGCTTAAGCTCTTTCTTCTTCTCCTCTCTCAGAAAGCACGTTTAGATTTAGAAAAATATGGGTTTTGAAACCCTTTCGTATGAATTAATTCTCTAAAACACATTTTTGGGACTTAAAATGGGTTGAGAATGACCAAAGTACCCTTCCCAAAATTTAAAAGAAAATTTTAAAATTGGTGTATTGGTCCGCCACGCGCTAGGGGCGTGGATCAGTACATTTTCACTATTTTTCGAAAATTTCAATCCCCGTCGAAAAATTGAAGAAAAACTTAAGTGTGTCTCTGTGCCCCCTCCGCGTCGCGCCAGGGGCACAAATTGACACTGTTTTGAAAAGAATTAGCAAAAATTATTTTGTGATCCATTTGCTCTAAAACCGGGTCGAGACCACTTTTGCACTCGATTTTCCGCGTTGATCGCAAATCAGTCTCAGATTCGCTAATTAGTAGAAGGTATGAATGAATGAATATGATGAGGTCAAGTGGTTCGCTCGGGGATTAGCAATAGTCCCTGAGTGTCGGTTACATCTAGGATACTCTCACAGGGCGTGACAAATTCTAATATTAAAAAAAAATATATTGAATTAAAACTAAATGATCATAACAATACTATGAAACTTTGTGATGAATTGTACCTACGCAAATAATTGAGTAGTCCAAACATGAAAATACATATCTCTTGCAATAATCTTTCAGATATGCACTTGGCTCATTGTTGTGATGATGCATTCAATAATAACTTTAAAAAATAAAAACAAAAAATCAACGAATTACATTTTAATCATTCTACCCAAAAAAAAAAACACTAATACTATAAACAGAAAAAGGAAAAAAGAATCAACAGAAACTAACAAATTTGCTATAATTATTGAAAAGTAGCTTTATTCAAACACAATAAATAATAATTAATTATCCTTATATAAATATTTTTGAATGATTAAATTTTTAAAATAGAAAACTGGAAAGAAAATAGAAGGCAGAAGTGGAAAGAAAACGGAAGCAGTTCAAAATCTTTAATTAGTATTTTGTTTCGTTACGTTTTTACAAAAAAAGATCAATTGTTAATTTTCAAATTTTTCCTACTTTAAATAGTTAGATTAAAAGTTCTGTTTTTAAATATATTTATTTTAGCATCATTTAAAAAATACCAAGTATTGTCTCTCCTATGGTTAGAGATTTTGAAGTTTATTATCGTTATATAAATATTTTTGAATAATTAAATCTCTAAAATAGAAAACTGAAGAGAGAATAGCAATGAACTGAAACGACCCATAGTCTATAGATATGTTGGAAAATATGTGTGCGACACATTTTTTTTATCTAAAAAGCTACTTTCATCCTTAAAAATATATTCATTCATAAGTGCAGATATATTAAGTCCATTCGTTTAAAATTTTTACTCACCTCAGACAATACAAAAATGAAATCATCCAAATAAATTCAAAGTGAACTAAAAAAAATAAATAAGTCCACTACTTACAAATTATTTGACAAAAATTCAATTTGGACATTCATTATGTGATCATTCGATAATATATATTTTTTTGAGATCATAAATAAATAAACTAATTACAATGTCAATTTGTTGCAAAGTTTATAATGTTAACATAAAACTGCAAAATCAAAATAAATAATCAAAGTAAAACAAATAACCATATTCATGAAAGTCGATAAAATAGTGAAGCAGAGACAGATGTATTTACAATTTAAAAAGGTATCTTAAATTTAAAAATTCCTATAATAATTAGGATAAATGAGATAAAACACAAGAAGTTGTAACCACTTTTAAAATTGTAAATAATTAGTATAAACAATTTATTTAAAAAAAAATATGATGTAAAAAGTAGTTGTGAATTACAAATGGGCTTATTAAAATTTTAATTTTTTTTAAAAAAATTAATGGAAGAAATGTGCATTTTTTTTTGGCTGTAACTAAGGAGAAGTTAGGGGGAAATAGTTAAATAATTAGTATTAAAAATATGATTATTTTGGGAAAAAAGGAATCACACATATTCTTTTTCATATATAATATATATTTATTTTAAAAAACTGAAAATTAAAACTCTTAAGTTGTCTTTTGAAGCTATATTTTTTTTATTTAGAAAAAACACATGTTTCTCCTATTAAAAATTATTTATTATATTATGAAGATTTGTCATTTGTAATAATTTATACATTTTTTATTGGCAATAACAATAATAAATTTTTGCAACAAACACATATGACAATTTAAAAAAAAAATTAAAAACACACAAATAACCATTTGATGTAACATTGCTAAATCACATTCAATATGAATTTTCCATCTTTTTAAAATTATTAATCTTTAAATTTCTTATTTAAATTCAAACCTTTTAAATTATTTAGTTACGTCATATTTATAATATAAGGTAACTATAGTATATTTTAAAGTATTGTATTTATAATATATTTTTATACTACAAGTATAATAACTTTCTAATCTTGATTCGTTAAATTATTTATTATATTGTTGTGCACAAAAAGGATTACAAAAAAGAATATATAAGATTTTTTAACAATGTAAAAATTTATATTAAGACTAGTGGAAGAAAAATATATAAAATGTATATTTTGTGATATATAATGTTATTTAGAATAAGCCAAGATAAAACAACAAAACGAACACACAACTATATACATACTATCCTGTCTTCATTTATTTATCATTTGCTTTAATCCTCACACTTGTGAAGATTAATATTATCACTTTTATGTTTCTTTTTTTTTTTTTATTGTATGTTTTATCTTCAATTGGACGTCATCCTCATTTTCTCCTTAAAAAACACAAAAAAAATTATCAACTACAAATAATTTACAAAGTTAAAATTTTTCAACGATAATGCTAATTAGTTATTAGAAAGACTAAAATTACCTATACAAGATTGAAACTTGTCACCAAATTTAGGCAATTGTTGACCCTTCTCTGCAAAATCCGACAAAAAATTAGTTGATTTCTTCGAAGAATTTATGAAGACATCATCGCTGTGTTCTGTATCGTGCAACATCCCAAAAAATATAATTGTGAACTACTTCAGCAATAGCACACACATATATATATATAAATATTTCAGTTATTTTTTATTAATAAGTGTCTATGATTTAGGAACGGTTTTAACTAAACTAATGTTAAATTTGACTATTAAATTAATATAATTTTGTTTACGAATAGATCAATTAATTTAGGTATGAATGTGTCCCTATAAGTTAGGAACACTTTTTTAGGAAAAGTATAGTAGTTAACTACTACGAAGATTTGAATTTGAATTTTTAAAAAATGATAAAAAGTTAAATTAATAGTAAAAATTAGATATGTAGTATTTTGCAGTTATTCTTCTATTTTCGTGTGTGTGTGTAATGTGTGTGTGTGTGTATATATATATATATATATATATATATATATATATAATTTAATTATTTTAAAAAAACTAAAAATTCAATACTCTTAAGTTATCTTTTAAAACTGTAGCTTATTATTTTTTTTACGGAAAATACACGTTTTTTATTTGGTAAAAAACTCTAACTTGTTTTTTAAAATTGTAACTTTTTTCAATGCAGTAACTTTGTTTAATATATATATATAGAGAGAAAGAGAGAGAGAGAGAGAGTATTTAATAATTTGAATTTTTAATTTATAATATTTTATGTTTACAAAATATTTGTGTATATTTAATCATTTTAACACAAATTCAAATTCGAAATTTTAAAATTCAATATATTAAATTAATTAATTTTCAGCAAACTTAATCTTTAGTAAAAGTTAATTTGAGTAATTTGTATCTTTACAAATTAAATTTATCCTTTTATAGTTTCAATTTAGAACTTTGAAAAGTTCCAAACTGAATATCTTTAACTATATCTTTATTTGTAGTCTAATTATAATAAATTGTAAATTTCAAATAAACTTTACACTATTATACATATAATTTAGAACTATAAATGGTAAGAAAGTTATTCAAAAACCCACCTCTCAATATACGTAAAATTATTTTATGTAATAATAATAACAATTCTTCTTGTATTGTTGCTCCTATTACTACGACTGCTATTAATATTTTATTTATTTATTGGCTTTTATTGTTTATTATTATCTAAAATTTAAATCAAATGAATCGAAATATATTCATAACATTTCAAATAGTAAGAGTTCATTTAGAACTCTACAAATGTGGATTTCTAGTTTTACTTAGTTGATAAACATGCATTTTTTCTATTTCTAAAAGCATTAAAATCAAATATTTTTAATCTTGCATTTAAAATTTTCAGTATAATTTTTTTTTACTTTGTCTTAAAATTGTCAAGTAATTCTTCAATAGTTTTGCACTTGACTTAATCATATATAATAATAATAATAATAATAATAATAATAATAATAATAATAATAATTCTATGCTTGATTAGAAATATGTATATTTTTAAAAAAAAAATTTAAATGATGATTAAATTTAATTATCATTGCCAAAAAATAACTCTTCATATCTCTCTCCCTTCGTAACCCCACGTTCCTTATGTATTCAACTACTCATCTTTTATTATAATGGATTAGTAAAAAGGTAATATATAAAATTAAAGCAGTTTCAGTTTTTCAATGTATATATTTGAAAACGTTGGTAGTTATCTTTTCTAGTGGGTATGCACTGATTTAAATAGATAATCATTATTTATTAATTGCTAACATGTTTCTTTTTATTTTAAAAAAGATGATGTATTATGAGTAAAAAACTATAAAAATAACTATTTGAAAATTTTACTTCATCATCTGAATTTTTTTTTAAAAAATTTTTAAAATTTAATTGACTATTAAAAAAGAAGAGAAACTAAAACTGCTTTATATTTTAATTTTAATAATTAAAATTTATTATTTAATCTATTTTTAAAAAAAAGAGAAACTGAAACTTCTTTATATTTTAATTTCTTTATTATATTTTAAAATTTATTATTTAAATTAGTTAATTTTAATTGTATATTATATCCATATCCGTTAATTTAAATATGCTAAAAATATTATACTCCCACTTTGGTAATTGGTTACAGATAAGTATTCAATTTTAAATTATTTTAAATATTTTATATTCAATATTTTAATGTTATTCTACAAATTATAAGAATTTCAAATTAAGAAATAAAATGAAAATAATTTCCGTCAGTTGACAGTTTTTAATCCAATTCTGTCAATTGGCAATTTTTTATTAAATATAAATTTCTGTTTTTTTCTAATTGACCGTTTTAAATAAAAAAATTTATTTTATAATTTATTAGATATAATATTTTATTAATGTATTTTTCAAAATTAAACAATTGAGAATAATTGTCGTGCTAACACGTAAGCGCTATCAACTCTTCTATTATATATATATATATATAGACTACAACAACTAATGAAATTTTTGTACTATTTTAGTAAAGTGCTTATTGTAATGACCATTTGTAAGTAATTTTTGTATTTGTTTTAGATGTTCTTGTATATTGTATTCTTGTTTTATCAGTTGGATGTATTCTCTGCTTATATATGAAATTTGTGTTTAGATTACAATTAAGTAAATCTTACTTTAAATCTTACTTATTTTGACTTTATATAATTATTGGAATGGAACACAATATTATATTTCTTATTTTCATATGAAATTAAAAATTATATTAGTGAAATATTAGATATTTTAGTATATGCAAATCATCTGTGTTTTACATGGATAATATAAAATATCCTACAAACATGTTGAATAACTATGCATGTGTTTGTAATTCGTTCATTATCTCATGAATTAGTAAATTGCCTATAATAATAAAAAGACACAAAAGTATGCAATTATTAAACTGTTTTATTTTTCAAATGCACGCTCTTACACTTAAGTATGTGTAACATTAATAGGTAAAATTCTTCTTATATCAACCATCATTTATACGTTTTAGTGCAACATTAAATTCTACAAATAATTACATTTACAATCTAATTTTTGAAGATATAAAAAGATTATTATTATTATTATTATTATTATTATTATTATTATTATTATTATTATCTTTTCTTTAATTTATTTATATTAAGTTTCTGAGATTTAATAAAAAAAGAAAAAATAGTCCAACACCTTGAGTTGTTTTAGGTGAAGTCAAACATTATAATAAGATGTCCAACGATTATCAATATGGGGTATGGTGAAGTAGTAAGTAGTCCTTCATCCTTAACGAGAGGTCTTGGGTAATCCAGATACTTATGTGGAGCATGCTTGTCATATAATATAAGTTTATAGAAACTGACACACTTGTCTACACGTGCAAAACGTGTACCCAGAAACTAGTATTACTAGAAGTGGGAAGGATAAAGATGAAAAATTGAATTACCATTTTACCCATATACTAAATATCTAATTAATTTAATATTATTTTAATAATTTTTTGAATTGTAAATTATTTATTAAAAAGACAATGAAAGAATAATTAATAATATTATAAGATACAATAAATTATTTCATATACTAATTCATTTATCCAGGGTAATGATAATATATTAAACACATTTTATGATAATATATATGCAATAAATAATGGGGGTATATATATAATTACTTGCTATTAATAATTAAAATCATTTTTTTTGTAACTTATATGCATGCCTCTTTTTTGTAAAGACAATTCGGAGAACTGGAAGAGTACGTTGAGCAATAAAATGCAGACTAATTTGTTGTCATCATATTATCTATATCTATACTGTATGAAAAGTGTGAAGGTCCTTAATAATGTTGTTTAAACTTTTTACCCTTTATCAAATGACTCCTCTTTAGACAAAATCACCTTTCTTTTTAAAACTATTATTATTATTATTATTATTATTATTATTATTTATTATTATTATTATTATTATTATTATTATTATAATATTAAATGTAATAAAAATTAAATGAAATTTTTTTCTGTTAAATCCCTACTCAAAAGAATCTTTTTTCAACTAAAATAAACTTGATATAAAAAGAAATTAACCAAAAAAACTTTCAAATAATTAATAATTACAAAAAAAAAAAAAGTTAAGGGGAAAGGGGAAAACGTATTAATGGAAACTCTCATCTAATAATTACCAAAAAAAAAAATTAAGGGGAAAGGGAAGGTGAAAACGTGTAATAGGTTTTGGTTTAAAAAAAGGGGGAAAACGTGTAACAATAATTTTAAAAAAAGGAAAATGTATTAATGGTTTCAAAATAGTTTACAATATTTAATTGATTTGTCAATTTTTTTTCTATATTAATTGATTTGTCAATTTTTTTCCTTTTTCTTTTATGATTCTACTATTTCAATGAAAGTTCTTCTAATTTACCAAGAATCTTAATTATATAATGAAAGGTTTTGTTCTAAATATAATAAAATATTATTTTCTTTCCTTTTTGATTTATAAGTTCTCTATTTCTATAAAAACACTTCAATTTTAATTTTGATTCATCAATCATTCAAGCAACCAACAATTCGGCTTGCATAATGTTATTTTATAATTGCAATCAAATTTTTGCTTGCTTTGATTGATGATTGATTCATTCACCTCCTTTGTCTATTTGTGCTAAGTGGTGCTGGATCTTATTTACGCTTTTTGCCGAACTTCAATTTGATTTTCAAGTTTACTTATATTACACACTCATTTTTTTTTTGTTTCATGTTCTTTTCCATTCTTTTTCACTTTTTGAATTTAAAGAAAATAATATTTATTGTTATGCAAGCTTAATTTACTTCATTCAAATTATATTATAGCCTTAGTTTAGTTAGTTGAGTCTGACAAATTTTCATTGTTTAAAAATTTCTCTTATTTTGTAACTAAAATCTCCGTCTATTCACAAGTTTAATTTATTCATGTAAAGTAATATCTCAAGTAAATTACGTCTTCATCTTATAATTTTTTTTGGTTATAAATTTATATATTATTGTTATTATTATTTTTGTCAACAATTTATTTTACACAATCTTGTCATGAATTTTGAGAAAGACTTGATCAATGAAGTTGTGCCAATTAATACCATAAAAAGATACTATTCTACTAACACTTGAATAAAAGGTCCCAAAAATAGTAAAAAAAATACAATTCTATTTTTAAATCAATCAATTATATCTTTTATAAAAAAAATTTAGACATTTCTATTTGGAGAAGTCCTAATAATTTACACTTTTTGAAGGATTTTGTTTTCTAAACAAAACCAAGTCAAAAAATAGGCAAAGAAACGTCAACTAAGTCAAAATAAAAAATAATAAGAAAACATTTTCTAATGAGATAGCGACAAAAAAGGCAAATAGAAAACATAGAAAACTCATAAAAAAAAGAATAAATTATTTAAATAGCACTAATTTCATTCTCTCCCGACTCTTTTTATATTTACGGAAAATTTTACTTTTTTTAAGGTAAGGTGATACATCTCGTGAGCACTGAGACAAGGCGAAAAAATAGGTAACATTTAAGTACTTGAGTTAAAAAAGAAAGTGTTACTATAATTAAAAACTGATCCCCCAATTTCTGTGAATGTGTAACAGATAAGGAATTTCAAAAATTCAAACTAAAAAAAAAGATTTGAAAGAAAATAATCTAGGAAAATGTATTAGACTTTTTTTCCCACACATTCCATGAATGTCTCGATCCTCCTGCGACATTCAGGAATTTGGGAGAATGATGTCGTCTACGTAAGGTATAAGAGTGATGGAATAGTAGTAGCAGAAAATATATCGTTTGTAAATTTGCAAGCAGCCATCGCGGCGGTGTTGGACGTGGATGAAAGTAGAAAGAAGTTATTGATTAGGTATGTGGTTGAAGACAATTCGTCGCCAATAACGATTCGCAATGACGTGGGTGTAATGTTATATGTTAAAGTTACAAAGGAGTCAGGATTTGGTATGTACCCACTTTGTGTTGATACAATTGATCATAAGGACGGGGAGTTACTGACGGTTGATACAACGAATGGGGCTATTAATTGTATTGAACTTCAACAAAACAAGACTGACATAATTGGTTTGGTTGAGTAAGATATACTTGGTTCTTCAGGTGAATTATATGTATCGAACATTAACATTGATGCAACTGCTGTGAAAATTAGGGAGAAGCAGATATTAAGGACAAAGCTACATTGGTTGCACTGATGGGAATATACAAGATTAATAATGGCTTCAACTTTAGGGTGGAAAGATCTGATAGAAAAAGATAATTTTCTCTAATATATGTGCAAGATAACTGATAGAATTGCTTTGACTGATTGTTAATTATTTTATGTATCAGTTATTATATAACCTTGTCAATTTGATGATGAATCAGTCCGGTTATAGTGGGTGTATGAGATGATATAAGTGGATGTGCTTGTATCAGTTATGTATTTTGCAGTTTTAGATGTATTAGATGAAATTACTAATTATAGTGGGTGTATGAGATGATATAAGTGGATGTGCTTGTATCAGTTATGTATTTTGCAGTTTTAGATGTATTAGTATTGGTTGTATGGTAATAGCTGATATATGACCAATTTAAAACACTATATCAATTATTATATATATAAATTTGGTGGATTGTATCAGTTGTTGAGTAGACTTATAATTTGTATCAGAATAAATACTAATTATAAGCTCAAACATAACAAATTTGATATAATTTCTGGTTGGAAGGAATTGATATAATGTTTGTCATTTTAATGTAAGCTATTTGTATCATACAGTATATAAAATATATGATTTTGATACTTGTATCAGTGTTTTATTGATAGATTTATATACGACTATGTTTTGAAATGTTTTATGGAAGACTGTACTTGGAAACTGAAAGCGTCATGCAGGAAAAACACAGATGTGTTCAAAATAAGGTACTTCAATGGAGTACACACATGCCCTATGAGAGAAAGGATTCTAAATAATGTCAAGGCAACACTCTCTTTTATTAGTGGGGTGACTGCTCCAAAATTAATTAATCATAAGAGAAGTCACACTCTAAAGGATATTGTGGAGGATGTTCGCGCTGCGTTTGGGGTGGTAATTTCGTACCAGAAGGCCTGGCGTGCAAGGAAAAAGCGTTGGAGATATTGAAGGGTAAACCTG